>JAJOOO010005155.1:0-40031 GCA_029582685.1 Solanum piurae
ACTTATGAACACATATGAGCTATTATGGTAAGATGTCTACATAAGAGTCTAGTAAAGGCTAATGTGAACTTATGTGATGACTAAAGATGATTACAAAAGGGAATTAGATGCTTAGCACCGAAAGGGCATGTAAATGAGATGGGGTCTCACGTTTAGTAAATCTGGCTCCCCACATGGGTTTCCTCACGTTTAGCAAGTCCGGATTACCCAGGGTATGTGTTGTCTCATGAGATGGAAACCCACACATTTAGTAAGTTAGGGTTTCTAGAAGCAATATCCTTGATCCTTAACTATGTGCCCACATAGGACTTTAGCTTAGTGGATCCACCTAGATAGCTATGTACGAATGGTTACACCTTAGGCAAGTTTCAACCCTCTCTTTTTGGTGTGGGAGTAGAACACCAAATTCCATGTAGCTCTCATGGTCTATGTCGGTTATTGCAATATTTCCCTAATGTAAAAGTAAATGAAGGTATAAAAGGTGTGAACTTTTACTAGGGCTTTCTTAAGGGTTTCTACATAGTTTAAGGGAGGGTATGGGACTCCTCTTGCACACTGCACTTGTGGTATCCTAAGTGATGGTTGTAGTAATGTTCTCTTATGATTATGACGATTATGACTTATTTATGTTGAAGCTATGTTATGTATGATCATTATGAAGATGGTTTACCTATGATATGGACTATTTGAATTATGACTAAGATGTATGATATGAACATGTTGTATGAACTATGCCTTAATGGTATTGTTCTATCTTATTATGATGATTGTGAATAATACATGTTTTAATTGTATTATGTTAACGATTGACTTTTCTTGACATGAACTAATGTTTGTGAATGTCACCTTACTATGTATATGACCTATGGATAAGACTAATGTATGATAAGTATGAGAATGGTGATCTAAAGGTAATACTTAGTGTAGGTAGGACTATGGACCCTACATACGCATTGCACAAGTAGAACCTAGGGTTACTTATTTGATTACTCCATTATGATGCAATGACCTTGATATTGACTATGCATGAATATTATGTCTTGTAATGAGTGATATATGCATTATGACTATGTTTGGAGACTATGCTTTGTTGATGTGTTACCTTTGTGCTTTGAGGAAATATATGTGAGTTGTTTATGACTTATTATTCTTCAATTCTTTCAAGAAGATGTTCAAAAGTGCATAAAGCATTGTTTCAACTAAATGTCCATTTGAAGCATGTTTTTATGGTTTTTATGCATGGCTTCCATACTTAGTACGTGTGTTGTACTAACCCATATTTCTTCTACATTTTTATAAAGTGTAGGGTTTGGTGATGTGATGTCTTATGCTTGGAAGTTAGGTTCCTAAAGATCTTGGGAATGAAGACTTGGGGAGTCCTCATAGTTTCGAGGATGAACCTATCTTGTACACTTATGTCATTATGTTTTTATGTTTTATGTCTTTAGACTTGTGTAAGGGTCGTGTCCCTAAGTTGTTATGGAAGAGTTGTTATTCTAAATGTTATAGATGGTTTGAGACATAATGTCATAGACTCTCTCTTATTTTATGAAGACTTCGAATGTAGAGAAATGTTTTAAATTTTATGCTATTTTCATATGCTTTAATGTTCATGATATGTTAAGTCTTGTATAAGAGCTCAAAGGGGTCGAGTACGTCGTGTTACGACTAGGGGGTGCTCTCGGGTCGTTACAAACTTGGTGTCAGAGCATAAGGTTTTTAAATGGTCTTAGGATGTCTCAAACCACGTTTAGTAGAGTCTTGTTCATCGGTGTTAGTCGCGACACATCTATGAGAGAGAGGCTATAGGACGTTAGGAAACTTCACTTCTTCATTCTCTATGTCGTGCCATTGATCTATAATCTCTCTCTTATTCCTTGTCTTATGGTCTTTAGAATAGGACCACTTGAAGGGTTCTTGCTAGAAAGAGCAAGGGAGAAAGGTTGGTTGTGATGCCAATTATGGCTATGTGACTTGTGAACTTTTAGGTGATATATTGTGTTTACTGTCAATAAGGCTTCATAATTGCCTTGGTATAGTGAAGGTTGGTTAGAAAGACTTGTGTTGGCTTAATCCAAAAGGGGGAGTTAGTGTGCCTACCTAGCAAGGTAATTGTGAGGTTATGTTTAGTTGATGGTAGAACCCATATGGTCAAATTCCTAGTCCCTACATAAGCGTTCCGAGAGTGGAAGGGTGAAGAATATATGCCATAGGTTGGGATTATGATGTATTTTAACGTTGACTTTGAGGGTTGCATGTACCACCTAGTTACGGTGAAGAAGAAGAAGTGTAAGTATTGACCAACTTCAAAGGGTTAGTTGTCTTTTAAGATTGATCTTAAGTATGGTCATTTGAGTAAGGTGCTTAGATAATACCTACGCATAGTTGGTTGGTAGACCCCACCAAAAGTGATGATAAGGGTTGAAATGGTCTAGAGTTGTCTTGATCCAACTTTAGTGAAAAATAAAAAGGTTACTTGGTCAAAACTCTTCTAAGTTTCCCCTGAGGGTTAACCAAGAAAGGATGTCTACCCCTAAGTCTCAAAGAGTGAGTGGTAGTGGATCTTAAGGGTTACAATATGTGTTTTATGTTTTATTGAATTCCGGAATTTCTATGGGTCAAGGGTAGAGGAAGATCATCTATAGTCCATAGATGAGATATCTAAGGTGATGAACCTTGTAGGAATAATTCCAGTAATACTTGTCTTTTGTGACTTGATGAATAGGATATGGTGAACTTTTGTGTTGTTTTTAGCATTCACGGGTTTAGTTATGGCCATATGTGGTTATTGGTATAACCCAACTTAGCCCTAATAAGTTGAGAATGTGTTGGATTTTGACTAATAGAGGTACTTAGGTGGTGCCTAGGGATGTTGAGTGAGTAGACTCCTTGAAGGAGGTTAAAAGTGTAATACTCTATGGCTTAGAATCATCTGTGTGGTAAAGTGTGAAGGCTTTGTTACGACTTGCTCCGACCTTAGAATTGAAAGAAGGAATGTTGTAAAAAGTTTGTTTAGGCTTACGCCAAGTGAGGGATAATGTGCTTAGATGGTAATGTCATTGAGTACCCTTGATGTTCATGAAATAGGTTTGCTTGGATTCTCACCTTATGTGGTTTAGTGAGCTTGAACAACTTAGAACTGGAGTGGTAGACTTATATGAGACCATGAGTGATATCCTAGTGAAGGCCTTAGAAAGAGATGCTACTACGATTGACTTGGTATACTTTTTGGATAAAGGTACCGGTATGTTGGTAATTTCATGTGAGAGTAACTGCTATGTTGAGTTCCGATATTACCTTATCTTGTATGATGCCTTATGAGGCTATGAGGCTTAGAGTTCTCCGAATGAATTAATAGAGTCTTTTTCAGATTATACCCCAGTTAATGGTTTAAAGTTAGTAAAAAGGGTTTATGGAAGATGTCCCTTTACCTTGTTCCCTAGAAATGCTCTTGTTGACTTGGTGGAACTTGGCATGTTAGACCTTGATGTGACTCTTAGTATGGATGGGTTGCATACATGGTGTGTTTTTATTAATGATAGGGTTCAGATGGTTAGAAGAACATGGGACTCTTGACTATGTATTAGTTTTCACCTTTTGAGTAAGATGACATTTGAGTGCAATTTCTACCTATTTTGGATTTAGTACTTATTGGGTCGTATGAATGTGCAATTGCTAGATGTTGAGGACCATAGACTTTTGCAAAGAGGGCAAAAGGTGAGTTTGGTTATGTCTTTGGGAGTGCTTGAAAGAAGGTTTCATGAGGGTGGTAGTGAGGGCTTCCTCTTAAGGAGGGGATGGTGTGCTTAGAAAGCATGACTTGTTGAAATCCCGACATCCTCATCTCTTTCTTCCATTCCTTTTCTAGCTTGAGACCAAGAGTTCCTAGATGGCCTTATGTTATGTTTTAGGAGTCATATGTGACTTAGGTGTTCTCATGATTTCCTTATGATAAATATGTTCTTGAGAATTCATGTTTTGAGGTAAAATGAGTTTTCATGTCTCATGTTCCTTATGTTGATAGGCAATTAGAGTAAGAAACCTATGTGATTCATGAGGTGAATGGTTTAAATGTGCTTTTGTGAAGTAATGGCATAGTTGGCCTAAGATGATATGATAAGCATTATTTGAGTTGGAGAAGGAAATTCCTCCAATGAAATGGAATATGTCTAAGTTGCATGCATATTGAGTTCCTAGAGGTAGTCCTATTCTCTCATGTTGTATGATGTGTGTTTTAAATGGAGATTTTTTATCCTAAGTTGTGCATTGTGTGTAATATGGCATACTTGACTTCATGAATGTGAATTAAATGAACATACTTGAGTGTGTTCTTATGAAATGGAATGTTAGCTCCTTATGTGGTGGAAACTTGCCTAAAGAGTGGGGGAGGTAGTTCCTCCCATGTTTATGTGAATTAATGAGGTTTGTGCATTTCCATAAAAACTTGTGTTTTTGAATAAAGATGAGTTGTATGACTTGTTTCCCTCATGTTGTAGTGCATTGGTTATAAGTGATCTATTGTACTTCATGAAAATAAGATATGAGCATGTCTTAGTGAGTACTTGAGAAGTTCCTCCTTGAAAGAGGGCTATTGAACATGGAAACTTGCATATGTGCTTAATGATGTATGGACCATGTAATGACTAGGAGAAGGTAGTTCCTCCTATGAACATGAGAAATGTTGATGTTGGTGCGTAATGAGTGGTAGAAGTAGTTCCTACTTCCTTATGTTTGCATTGACTATGTTGAATTGGAGTTTAAGTTCCTCCTTTTGAAAATGATGCTCTTTGTGGTGTGTTTTTGAGTTGTACATCATATCGTTTATTACATGCTTGTTGGACTGCTAGTGTGAGTCATTGACTCCTTATGATGTTTTAAGTGTCATTCGGGAACGAATGTTCCCAAGGAGGGGATATTGTAACACCCCGCACGAAACTAGTAAGACCTAGCTAAGACTTGACTAAATATAGTAGGTTGACCTAGAGCCTCACATGTTAGTTTATGGTTGGAAACATGTTTAAATGATGAAAAATGGCTATTGAAGTTAGTTTGGTGACTTTAGAGGTCAAACGTCAAGAAACGACCATAACGTCCGGAAAACTAGTCATTTGAACTAGTGAGTTGTAAGGATCTTGTCGTTGAAGTTTTGAGTGTTGTTTGAGGGTGAAAACTTGTAGAAAAGACTCCCACACTTAGATGGGCATGTTTAGGGGTTAAACGTCCTGGTACGACTCCCCCAAGGACCCCCCCCCAAGGGACCCTTGAGGAGGACCCCAAAATCTGCCCAAAAGCTGTCAAGACAGCTTCACCTACGAGACCCAAACTACGGCCCGTAGATTGGTCTACAGACCGTAAGTCTTGGTCATAGCTTGGGACTTAGCTTGGGGGAGTTTAGCTCCCCAAAGTGTAGTCTTTGAATGGAACTACGGAGGGACAGAACGAGCCGTAACTCCACCTACGGTCCGTAGGTGGAGGACGTAGATGCTGCCAGTTTTCAGCTTCTTAGTTATTAGTTGGGAGTTGACCTTCGAGTTAGTTATTTAACTAGGGTTTAAGGGGGTTGGTTAGTGAGTTAATTACCTAACTAAACCTAACTATAAGACCCTAATCCCATTAACCTAAGTCATTCTAACTCAACACACTAAATCAAATCATAAACTCTCTCAACTCAAGACTACATTCAAGAACTTGGAAGGAGCTTAGCAAGATCTTGTATATGGGAGGTTTGACACGAAATTCATAGGGGTTTAACTAAGGTATGGCTTCTCTTCACTCTTGGGATCCCTTTCCCAAGAGGTCCTTCCAAAGTTGGTTTTCAAAATCCCCCAAATTGTAGATTTCAATCCAAAAACGTGGGTCTTCTTTCTAAATGTTGAATTGTTATTATAAACTGATTTTTATTGATGATATATGAATAATTATGGATGAATTCATGTAGTGTTGGTGATTTTTGAAGAATCCCCCATGAGACCCATGTTTCCCCTTATTTCTCCAATTCTAACCCTAGTTGTGTTGAATAGTGATTGAAGGTTATGAATTAAATGTGATGCTATGTAATTCATGTTTTTATGATGATATTACCCTAAATTATGTATGAATACTATGGAATTAGGGTTAAATCTTGAATGGGGCCTTCAAGGCTATGAGGAGATGATATCTATGTGATTCTTTATGTATTGTTGAATGTACTTGCTTAATTCAGGTATGATGAAGTTGGATGATGGTTCCCTCTTCCCTCTAACCCTAGTTGGTAATTGAGCATCTTATTATGAGATGCAATTCAAGTATGAATGTTGTGAAATATTGGTATTATTGTTGTTATGTTGAATTGAAGGTAATTCTTGTTAACACAATATGAACATGCTATGAGTAAAGGTGTTTTATGTGAAAGGCTTTCTCACACATGTACACAAACACATGAATTAATGAAGCTATTGGTAATGTAATGATTGTGAGTCTCTTGGAAGGTTTCCTCAATTGTACTCTAAACTAGTCTATGTTATGCATGGTATGATAATGTGAAAGGTCATTCTCACATGATGAAGGTTCTTGATGAAAAAATTTCTCATCTATGAACTCTTGAGCTTTTATGACTATATGAGGGGTATTCCCCTAAAGGTATTCTATATGACCTTAAATGGTAATGTAAAGACTAATGACTACTTTAAAAGGTGAATTACTTAGATTGTAATGCTACTATACCTAATGTATTGTTGTGGTGTTGATGACCTAGTTTCCTCATCCTTAACCCTCTACACTTGAATTATCTATGAAGTATGTATATATGTTATGGTATGATTGCTATATGATTGAAAGGTAGTTCTCATGATTATAGTGTAATGTAAAGTGAAAGGTTTACTCACTTGCTAAGTGTTTCTAAAATGAAAGGATTATTCTCACTTATGCACAAATATGAGCTATTATGGTAAGATGTCTACATAAGAGTCTATTAAAGGCTAATGTGAACTTATGCGATGACTAAAAATGATTACAAAAAGGAATTAGATGCTTAGCACCGAAAGGGAATGTAAATGAGATGGGGGTTTCACGTTTAGTAAGTCCGGCTCCCCACATGGGTTTCCTCACATTTAGCAAGTCCGGATTACCAACGGTATGTGTTGTCTCATGAGATGGAAACCCCCATATTTAGTAAGTTAGGGTTTCTAGAAGAAATATCCTTGACCCTTAACTATGTGCCCAGATAGGACTTTAGCTTAGTGGATCCACCTAGATAGCTATGTACGAATTGTTACACCTTAGGCAAGTGTTAACCCTCTCTTTTTGGTGTGGGAGTAGGACACCGAATTCCATGTAGCTCTCATGGTCTATGTCAGTTATTGCAATATTTCCCTAATGTAAAAGTAAATGAAGGTATGAAAGGTGTGAACTCTTACTAGGGCTTTCTTAAGGGTTTTTACATAGTTTAAGGGAGGGTATGGGACTCCTCTTGCACATTGCACTTGTGGGATCCTAAGGGATGGTTGTAGTAATGTTCTCTTATGATTATGATGATTATGACTTATTTATGTTGAAGCTATGTTATGTATGATCATTATGAAGATGGTTTACCTATGATATGGACTATTTGAATTATGACTAAGATGTATGATATGAACATGTTGTATGAACTATGCCTTAATGGTGTTGTTCTATCTTATTATGATGATTGTGAATAATGCATGCTTTAATTGTATTATGTTAACGATTGACTTTTCGTGACATGAACTAATATTTGTGAATGTCACCTTACTATGTATATGACCTATGGATAAGACTAATGTATGATAAGTGTGATCTAAAGGTAATACTTAGTGTAGGTAGGACTATGGACCCTACCTATGCATTGCACAAGTAGAACCTAGGGTTACTTATGTGATTACTCTATTATGATGCAATGACCTTGATATTGACTATGCATGAGTATTATGTCTTGTAATGGGTGATATATGCATTATGACTATTTGGAGACTATGCGTTGTTGATGTGTTACCTTTGTGCTTTGATGAACTATATGTGAGTTGTTTATGACTTATTATTCTTCAATTCTTTCAAGAAGATGTTCAAAAGTGCATAAAGCATGGTTTCAACTAAATGTCCCTTTTAAGCATGTTTTAATTGTTTTTATGCATGGCTTCCATACTTAGTACGTGTGTTGTACTAACCCGTATTTCTTCTACATTTTTATAAAGTGTAGGGTTTGGTGATGTGATGTCTTATGCTTGGAAGTTAGGTTCCTAAAGAGCTTGGGAATGAAGACTTGGGGAGTCCTCATAGTTACGAGGATGAACCTACCTTGTACACTTATGTCATTATGTCTTTATGTTTTATGTCTTTAGACTTGAGTAAGGGCCGTGTCCCTAAGTTGTTATGGAAGAGTTGTTATTCTAAATGTTATAGAGGGTTTGAGACATAGTGTCATAGACTCTCTCTTATTTTATGAAGACTTCGATTGTAGAGAAAAGTTTTAAATTTTCCGCTATTTTCATATGCTTTAATGTTCATGATATGCTAAGGGCCTGTATAAGAGCTCAGAGGGGTCGAGTTCGCCGTGTTACGACTAGGAGGTGCTCTCGGGTCATTACAGTTGAATTGAATATGACATTATTGTGGATGGACTTCACCCACATGACCTATAATATGAGTACATGATTTTATGCATGAAATGAATTATTTACTTGAATCATGATATTCCCCTTATCTAATGTAGTAATTATATATGTTTGGAATGAGTTTGATTCATAGCCTTTGAAGGGAAAATTATGAGGGTTTGTACATGTTGATAAGAATTGTGTATGAGCTTGTGACTCTCTTAGAAAGTGAAAATACTATGACTATGATATTATGTGCATGTTTTGTGAAGACTTTGAGAGTGAAGTGTATATGATGATATTGTTGTTGTTGTGTCATTGAAAGGACAATCACACACACACCCCATACTTGAATATGACTATGATGTGACTAAGGTGTTGTTGATAGGCTAATTCTCATATGCACCTTTACACATGACTATGCATGAAATGTACTTGACTATGATAATGTTGTTGTATTGAATGAAAGTCAATTCTCATGAACACACTATGAATATGATGCGAACGGTTTACTCACATATGGATGATTCTAAGGTTGAAAGGACATTCTCACCTAATTGAATCTATGAGCTATTTTATGAGTTGTGTTGAATGAAGGGTGAGATACTCCTTAAGACATGTAAATACAACTAAAGACTAAATATGTAATTTTTTGGAAATTATGCTTAGCACCGAGTGGATATGGAAAGTGAGGTAAAGGCCCTCCCGTCAATGCAATAGGCCGGGTCATCCAAAGGAGTCTCATGAGATGGAAGCTCTCCCATTAATGCAATAGGCGGGGTTTCTAGAAGCAATCTCCCTATCCCATAACTATGTGCCTACATAGGTCTTTAGCTAGTGGATCCACCTAAAAGCTAATTCATGTAGTTCTACCTTAGACAAGTAGGACACCTCTTTTTGGTGTGGGGTATACACTGGATTCCATGTAGCTCACATGGTCTATGTCGGTTAAGGCTATTTCCCTCCATGAACAAGAAAAAGAACATGATTTATGTACTATGGTACCTCAAGGGGTTCTACTTAGTATGAATGTGGGTATGGGACTTTATTCATGCATTGCACAAGTAGGCTTTGAGAGTGGGCATGGTATTTTTCTCTTATGACATTATGATTATATGAATTATGAACATGAACATGAACTATACTTCTGACTTCTTAATGAGCTTTACTTAGTGTGAGTGTGGGTATGGGACTTCACTTGTACATTGGACAAGTAGACGATGAAAGGGGTTATGATGTGGTTTCCTTATGCTATGAAGATATATGAATTTATTCATGTATGATATGGATTGTTGCTAAGAGTGGCTTTCCTTGTTATAAGTTATGAACATGAATGTTTCTTTGTCTATGATTATTGACTATGGATGAGATCAAAGCATGATAAGTATGATCATGGTGGACTAAAACTGGTACTTAGTGTAGATATGATTATGGATCCTATATATGCATTGCACAAGTATAACCTAGGGTTACTTATGTGATGGTTTTATTAGGATGAGATGATCTTGATATTCAATTATGTATGTGAACTATGTCTTACGATGATTGGTGTATGCATTATGTTGGAGATTATGTTTGTGATTATGTTGATATCCTTTATACTATGATGAATGGTACATGAGTTGTCTTATGGGTTACATTCCCCAACTATTTCAAAGATGATGTTTCAAAATTGGCATATAGCATGGTTTCAAGTAAAATGTCCCTTTTAGCATGTTTAAGGATTTTTATGCATGGTTATCATACTTAGTACATTTTTGTTATTTCTTCTACATTTTGCACAAAGTGTAGGGTTTGGAGACTTGAGTTCTACTCTTAGAAGATAGGTTCTAAGGAGCAAGGAGTTGAAGATTTGGAGAGTCCTCATAACTTCGAGGACAAACCCACTATCCCCTTTAGGTCTTTCCTTTGTGTTTTATACTTTTGTAAGGGCCGTGTCCCTAAGACTGTATTTAAGCGTTATAGATGGTTTGAGACTTAGTATCATAGACTCCCGTTTATTGTTTACACAAAAGACTTCGATTGTAAAGAAAAGTTTTAAATTTGTGCACTTTTTCCTATGTTCTTATGTTATGATATTCTATGAGGCTTATATGAGGCTTATCAGAGTCTTATAAGTCGTGTCACCTCTAGGGGGTAGCCTTGGGTCGTGACAAACATGGTATCAAATCACAAGATTTTGGGATGGTTTTAGGATGTCTCAAACCACATCTAGTAGAGTCTTGTTCATTGTGTGAAGCACGCCACATTTATGAATAGGAGGCTATTGGATGTTAGGAAAATCTCACTTCTTCATTCTTCAAGTCGTGCCATAGAGTTTAACTCTATAAGGTCTCTCTCTTATTCCTTATCCGATGGTCTTTAGGATATGACCACTTGAAGGGCTCATGCTACAAGGATCAAGGGAGAAAAAGGTTAGTAGTAATGTCAATTATGGCTATGTGACTAGATGAGTCTTGATATGATAGAATTAGATGATGTCTTTTGGTATAGATGGGTTGCTTTATGGTTATGTGTTTTGTTGGAAGATTTGATGAATGGTGGTGTTTAAGTGATGCCTAGATATGTTGAGTGAGTAGATTCCTTTAAAAGTGGATAGAAGTGTAATTCTCCATGGTTTAGAATCACCTTGTATGATGGATGCGAAAAGTTGAGTGATAACTTGCTCCAACCATAGAAGTTCAAAGAAATGGTGCTTAGAAAAGTCTGCGTAGGTTTACTCCCAAGGGGGAGATAATGTGCTTAGATAGCAAGGTCGTTGAGTCTTCTAGATGTTCATAATTTGGATTGGCTTGAAATTTTTACCTTAAGAGGTGTAGTGAGTTTGAGAAGTTTAGTCCCGATTTGGTAGGCTCATATGAGACTTTGAGTGGTGCTGGTAAGGTTGCTTGTGAGCTAGAGTTGCTTAATGAGAACCTCTCTAAATTAGAAGTAGCGATTGGGATCTTAGACCGACAAGTTAAGAAATAGAAAAGAAAGGAAGTGCTTCCATGAGATTGTAGAGGAGTGGTATTTTAGTAAGGGTTTTAGTTGAGGGTGCTACTTGGGAGGCTAAGGGCCAATGAGATGTCCCGATATCCTTATATTCCCTTCTATTCCTCCTCTAGCTTAAGATGATAAGTCCTCCTTGACTAGTTTCATGATTGTGGAGTCTTGAATGTTATATGTGTTCCATAATTTCCTTGTCCCATAGAGTTACTCTTGTTAACCATGATAAGGTTTGGATGCATGGTTGTTAGACCTCTATTGTTTTTAGAACCCGGTAACATTATTATGTGTGTTGGTCATGCTTTGGGATTGTTTGAAAGAATTAGTATTTGAGGTCTTAGTAAGGGGCTTACTCCCAATGGGGAGATGATATGCCTAGATAGCAAGATTGATTGAGAGTCCTGATATCCTCATCCCTTTGTTTTATTCCTATTCTAGCTTGAGACCAAGAGTTCCTTTGTGGGCTTGTTTTATGTTTTGGAGTCATGGGTGATTTGGAAAATTTCCATGATCTCCTTATGTTATGCATGTTCTTGAGAGAATTCTTGTTTTGTATAAAATGAGTTTTCATGATATACATGTTCCTCATGTTGTTGTGCATTTTAGTATGATGATGGCATATTTGACTTCATGAGATGATTTGATGAACATGCTTTGTTATGCTTTTGATGAAATGGCATATTGGCTCCATAATGTTGTGTTGAGCTTGCTTTAAGTTTGAGGAGGTAGTTCCTCCTATGATTATGTGATAGATGATGTTTAGAAGAGATTGTATAGGCTTACTCCCAAGGGGGAGATGGTGTGCCTAGCTAGCAAGGTTGTTATATGTTTAAGTGTTGCCATGACTTCCTTATATAATGCATGTTCATGAAAACTTGTGTTTTGAAAGAAAATGAGTTTATGTGAATTTTTTTCCTCATGTTATAGTGCTTTGAGTATGAGTTGTCTACTATACTTCATGAGAAGAATATGTGAGTATGCTTTAGTTTAGAGTTGAGAGATTCCTCCTTGAATAAAATGCTTTTTGAGAGTAAATTGCATATGAGCTCCATGAGAGTATGTTGAGCATGTTACGACTAGGAGATGGTAGTTCCTCCTTGAACATGACTAGTTATGAGAAGTTCATGCATATTGGGTTGATAGATGTAGTTCCTACTTCCTTTTTGTTGCATTGATCATGTTTAGCTTGGAGTTGAAGTTTTCCTCCTTCGTTTTGTGCATTGTTATGATGTTTCATGCATGATGGACTGCTAGTCTTGAGTCTTTACTTCTGTAAGGTGTCTAAAGTGTCATTCGAGGACGAATGTTCCCAAGGGGAATATATTGTAACACCCAAGAAACTAGTAGACTAAACTAGGGCTAAGTGTGAGGGTTAGAGCCATGGAAGAGGGCAAAAGCCAAGGAAGAGGACTAGGTCAGTCCACTCTTACATGGACACTTCCTCACCTTCCACGACCACCAACACGGCTCATGGTGAATACCATGGCTCGTGGTGAAGACCACGGTTCGTGGTGTGTCTCGTGGAGGGATATGCAATGGCTAAACAAAGGCTGCCCAAAACAGCCCCTTCACACGAGCCACTTCACGGCTCGTGGTGCTGACCACGGTTTGTGGGAAGGCTCGTGGTGGTGCCTTAGATTTTTAAGGGTTAATGGAAAGGTTTACTAGCTATTGTATCATGACAACGAGAGGCACCACGTGAAGGGCTTTTCATTAAACTTAGAGTGTAGGGCAACTTCAAATGATCATATCTCTTAGCTCAAAACAAACTAGGTGGGCCATGACCTTTATAATTAAAGTAATCTGAGTCCTCTTTCCAACGCCGCCGAGTTTTCCCGATTCCGATCTCGGGGTAAAAAGGTATGCCCGAAATAGTGAAGCACTGTCAGGCTGAAAATTCATCACGACCCATTTGACGGGCCGTGGTGATGATGACGATCCGTGAAGGCTTCAATCATGCTATTTCGGCAGTATCCAGCAAGTAACTTCTTGGGTCTTTTCCCAATTGTTTTAACTCAAAGTTATGTCGTTTTGCCCAAGCCTAGGACCCCTATTTAAGTCATTTTAACCACAAAATTCACCCAATTAAGTCATTTATTCCAAAACCCAAATTCAATGGGTATATTTTATATTACTTTTCAATAAACATATAAGATATTTTTAGTCATTACACACCCAATCAAAATCAAAAGTTCATCTTCCTCACAATATTTCTCTCTCTAAAACCCCAAGAAGAAGAAGAGTAAAATTGAAGCTTGGACGTCAAGAAAGCAAGGGTTTTTCATAAAAATCTTCAAGGATTCATCATCAAGGTATGGTAATTTTCATCTTTTGGTAGATTCCACCCAAAGAGCCCCTTCAAAAAAATTTGATTTCAAAACTTCTAATTTTCCCCAATTTCAAGGGTTTTGTTCGAAATGGATGGGTTCCTTTTAAAAGTTATTTACATGGTTGAATTATGTTGGGTTATGATTGAATTGATGATTTATGGTTGAATTTTGGTGAAATTCCCCAAAGAACCCATGTATTGCTAAAATTGTGGTCTTACTTGAATTAATTGACTTTAGAAGCATGTAAATGGGTCTTGTATGAATTAATTGAATTGTGTTATTACCCATATCTAATGTAGAAATTCTCGATATTGGGTTGAATGTGATTCATGATTCTTGATGGGTAAATTATGAGAATTTGTACATGAACATCAGAATTATGCATGTGCTTCAAGAATTACTTTTATAATGAAGATTCTATGAGTATGCTGTAATTGTGGTATTGATTGGAAGGTCATTCTCCCCTATACCCTTACACATTATTATGCATGAAGTAATTATGTATATATTGATTGAGTTTATATGATGCCATATGATTATAATTAATTAAGAATTAAGCATGTGGTTACCTTGAGAATTAGGTATACATGATGATCATGTGAGGTATTGCTTGACAGTAAGGCTTGTATCATGAAGATGACTTCTAGGGATTTAAGGGGTAAAACCTAATACGAATAAACTAAGGATGTTAAGGCTTTAAGAAGGAAGCTATTATGTATGTTGAATTTAATATGACATTATTGTGGAAGTACTTCACCCACATGACCTATAATATGAGTACATGAGTGTATGCATGAAATGAATGATTTACTTGAATCATGATATTCCCCTTATCTAATGTAGTAATTATATATGTTTGGGTTGAGTTTGATTCATAGCCCTTGAAGGGAAAATTATGAGGGTTTGTACATGTTGATAGGAATTGTGTATGAGCTTGTGACTCACTTAGAAAGTGAAGATACTATGATTATGATATTATGTGCATGTTTTGTGAACACTTTGAGAGTGAAGTGTCTATGATGATAATGTTGTTGTTGTGTCATTGAAAGGAGGATCACACACACACCTCATGCTTGAATATGACTATGATGTGACTAAGGTGTTGTTGAAAGGCTAATTCTCATCTGCACCTTTACACATGACTATGCATGAAATGTACATGACTATGATAATGTTGTTCTGTTGAATGAAAGGCTTATTCTCTTGAACACACTATGAATATGATGTGAAAGATTTACTCACATATGAATGATTCTAAGGTTGAAAGACATTCTCACCTAATTGAATCTATGAGCTATTTTATGAGTTGTGTTGAATGAAGGATAAGATACTCCTTCACACATGTAAATACAACTAAAGACTAAATATGTAAATTTTGGGAAATTATGGTTAGCACCGAGTGAATATGGAAAGTGAGGTAAAGTCCCTCCCGAGAATGCAATAGGTCGGGTCATACAAAGGAGTCTCATGAGATGGAAGCTCTCCCATTAATGCAATAGGCGGGGTTTCTAGAAGCAATCTCTCTATCACATAACTATGTGCCCACATAGGTCTTTAGCTAGTGGATCCACCTAAAAGCTAAAATATGTAATTCTACGTTAGGCAAGTAGGACACCTCTTTTCGGTGTTGGGTAGACACCGGATTCGATGTAGCTCACATGGTCTATGCCGGTTAAGGCTATTTCCCTCCATGAACAAGAACACAAACATGAGTTATGTACTATGGTTCTTCAAGGGGTTCTACTTAGTATGAATGTGGGTATGGGACTTCATTCATGCATTGCACAAGTAGGCTTTGAGAGTAGGAATGGTATGTTTATCTTATGACATGATGATTATGAGTTAATGCATGCTTGATATGAATTATGAACATGAACATGAACTATACTTCTGACTTCTTAATGAGCTTTACTTAGTGTGAGTGGGGGTATGGGACTTCACTTATACATTGCACAAGTAGACCATGAAAGAGGTTATGATGTGGTTTCCTTATGCTATGAAGATATATGAATTTGTACATGTATGATATGGATTGTTGCTAAGAGTGGCTTTCCTTGTTATAAGCTATGAACATGAATGTTTTCTTGTCTATGATTACTGACTATGGATGAGATCAAATCATGATAAGTATGAGCATGGTGGCGTAAAAATGGTACTTAGTGTAGATATGATTATGGATCCTATCTATGCATTGCACAAGTATAACCTAGGGTTACTTATGTGATGGTTTCATTAGGATGAGATGATCTTTGTATTCAATTATGTATGTGAACTATGTCTTGCGATGATTGGTGTATGCATTATGTTGGAGATTATGTTGATATCCTTTATGCTATGATGAATGGTACATGAGTTGTCTTATGGGTTACATTCCCCAACTATTTCAAAGATGTTCTTTCAAAATTGGCATATAGCATGGTTTCAACTAAAATGTCCCATTTAGCATGTTTTAAGGATTTTTATGCATGTCTATCATACGTAGTACATTTTTGTGCTAACCCATATTTTCTCTACATTTTTCACAAAGTGTAGGGTTTGGAGACTTGATTTGTATTCTTGGAAGATAGGTTTCTAAGGAGCAAGGAGTTGAAGATTTGGTTAGTCCTCATAGCTTCGAGGACAAACCCACTATCCCCTTTAGATCTTTCCTTTATGTTTAGACTTTTGTAAGGGTCGGGTCCCTAAGATTGTATTCAAGTGTTATAGATGGTTTGAGACATACTGTCGTAGACTCCCATTTATTATTTTTATAAAAGACTTCGATTGTAAAGAAAAGTTTTGAATTTCCATACTTTTTCCTATCTTCTTATGTTGTAATATTCTATGAGCCTTTTCGGAGTCTTGTCCACCGTGTCACATCTAGGGGGTAGCCTTGGGTCATGACATTGAGTTTGAACTTGCATTTAAAGCAAGTATTGTGAAAATGAGAATCTGTAATAATGGTGAGTCACAACTTGAATCTTTGAGTGCATAATTGATCCTTGCATAAGTAAGTTGAGTCATGTTGTGTGCATTCATGATTGAGTCTTGTGTAGCACTGTTTGAGACGTCCTTTTTGAACTGTTGAACTTGAGTTTTACTTGAGGACAAGCAAAAGTTTAAGTTGGGGGGTGTTGATGAGTCCTAGATTTGCACTCATTTAGGGCTTTATTTGTATAGATCTAATGTCCTCAAATGCTTATTTTGTGCAAATAAATGATGTAAAATCCTTAATTTCCAAGTATTTGGATTTAGGAACAAAGCAAGGACACTAATTTGCAAAAAGGAACAAAGCGAGTTGAAAGAAGGAAGAAAAGAGAGTCTGGTGATCCCCAAGTCCATTTGACAAGTCGCCGAGAGGCCATTTGACCCCCTAAAGTTCCAGTTTGCCAAGCCCTGAAGGAGAAAAACAAGTTGGCGAAAGAAAGGAGTAGTTGGCGAATCGCCGAGTGGTTATGCGATACAGTGTTGGATCGCCCAAAGTTACTGAACTTGAGGAATCTGAAGGCCAAAGGAAAAAAAGGTGAAGACAAGGACCAAAGGGCGGATTGCCAAGCTGATCGGCGAGCCCGACCTACTTCGCCGAATGGTCCTTCGCAGCATATTTTTGGCGACTATAAATATATTTTTGAACATTTCGTTTGTGAGCTTTTATCATTATCAAGTATCTTATTTTTGAATATTGAGTATTCTGAACTGAGAGACAAGTTTTCCTTAGCTTTGAAGAATTGAAGTTTTCCATTTTTGAGAAATTTGAAGTGGGTCTTTGAGATTCTTCAATTTGGACCTTTGTAAAGACAAAATTAATCTTACCCAGTTGATGGAAATACAATTTGGTAACGATTTTTATCTTTTTATTATGTCTAGATAAAACCTCAATTCTTGGGGTGTGATTATGTGATTATGGGTTGATTTAGTTTGTGGGTATTGCCAATTGTTAGTTTAAATGCTATTTAGAAGTGATTTCAATCAGTAATTGTGGTTCAATTTAAAGAATTGTAGTTGCAAATGCAGTTCTACCTTCGTGTTTTTGGTTTTCTTGAGAGAGAAATTTTAAAACCAAGATTATTTTATTGATGGTCTGTAGGTATCGGGTTGTCATGGGTTCAGCTCGAGAGAGTGAATCCTAAACCCTTTTCCATACATTCATCTTGAGAGAGTGAATGGACTAAAGCGTAGGTTCTTCTTATTTGCATGCTTGTCGATGTTCGGGAGAAATCGACCTGATTCGGGGTAAATTATTCGAGAGAATATTTATTCCCTCTAAAGTCTAGCTTATTCACTAATTTATAGCTATTTGCTAACACTTGAAATTACCCATTTGTCTACATTAGCCTACAATCAAATCACATCCCAAGAACCCGTCTCATTATTGTCATTCTCGTGTTATTTGTTGTTGTTGTACCTGTTAGTTAAAACCAGAACCCTTTTATTTGACATTCGTGTCACCCCCTGATTTACATTATGTTTTTAATCATAAATGTCTATTCCTATGATTGACTTGAGCATATTCTTACTTTCCTATTGAATCTTAAACACGTACCACTCCCTGTGGGATTCGACTTCAACTCATTTAGTTGGGTTATATACTGACTAACGATCGTTGACTCTTAGAACTGGATTAAGTGTCTTTGGTAGCGTTATTTAATCAGAAGTTCAGTCCTAGATATGTAGGTCCGTACAAAATTCTGAAAAGGGTTGGTAATGTGGCTTATGAGTTAGAGTTGCCAGCAAAACTTGCAGTGGTTCATCCAGTCTTTCACATTTCCTTGTTGAAGAAGTGTGTGGGTGAGCCGACATCAATAGTACCATTAAAAAGTGTGGCTGTGAAAGATAGTCTCTCTAATGAAGAGGTTCGTATGGAAATTTTTGACCGTCAGGTTCGTAGGTTGAGAAATAAGGAAGTAGCTTCAGTGAAGGTTTGCTGGAGGATTCAGTCCGTAGAGGGAGCTACTTGGGAAGTAGAAGCAACCATGATGGCCAAGTATCCTCACCTCTTTCCTTTCGATTCCATTTCAGCTTGAGGTAATAGTTTCTCTCAAGTCTCTCAGTTTACTCTTGTGTAATTCAGTCTAGGCATCTTGTTCCCTCACTTATTCTTGCATTTGAGCATATTTTCTTGTTTTTGGAACTCATCTCAGTTATATATTAATTTATAGTACTTAGTGGTAGGGATTACATCTCCTTCCCTCCATTCTCAGCTTTTTTAGACATCATTCGAGGACGAATGTTCCCAAGGGGGAGATAACGTAACACCTCGGACCTCTAAATGAAAAAAAATCTCATTTTAAAATAAAACTTATGTCAGTACCAGCGAAACCACCCAGAGACCGTTGATAGAACTAGGGACCGTAGGTGGGGTGCCATTGTTAAGGCCCAAATGTTAATGGTCTCTGATCCCACCCATGATCGACCAGTATGGTCCGTGGCTGGACCTATGCACCGTAGGTCTAACTATAGGTGACGGTCAGCAACCAATTGGAGGGAATTGGTTATTGGGTCAACTTCAAACGTTTATATATTTTAACACAAAATAAATTAGGTATCCCATGACCTATCAAATTAAAGATAATAGAATGCTCTTTCAAACCCCGACGAGTTTTATAAAATCTCAGCTCCTAGTAAAAAGTTATGCTCATTTTAGTGAAGCCCTATCAAGAAGACCACGAACCATGACCGCAGTCGATGGTTGGTAGTCCAAACGACGGTCCGTAGGTGCATCCGTGGATGGCCTGCGTCAACTTTTAAGTTAGGGTCATTTAGGTCTTTTTCCTATGCGTTGGGGAGCTTAAACTACTTTGTTTAATGCCTAAACTATGTCGTTTTACTGAGTCTAAGCCTAATAACATATTCAGACTTACCCACAAACCTTATTCTCCTAAAATCATCCAAACTTGGAGCAAAAAGAAGAGGAAAAAGTCGACAAAACCTCCCAAGAACAAGCAGCAATGTTCTTCGAGGTTCAACCCCAAAATTCAAAGGATTTCGACGTAGATTTCATCACCAGGGATATGGGTTTCTTTCATCCATTAGGTCCTTAAAATACAGTCAGTTCCTTGATTCTCCATAGCTTGTTTAGAACTAGGGGTTTCTAAAACCTTTGAGATTTGTTGTGATCTAGTTGTTGTAGTAGTATCCTTAAGCGTAATAGCCTGTTTCTTGGAAAGTTTTCTTAATTCCTTGTATAAAACTCAGAACTCTAGTTTGTATAAATTCTCTTACTTCATGAATTATACTTGCTAGGTCAGTTAAACAGATGATTATGCTCCAGTTTTTGAATGTCACATTATCAGTACATAAATGTTGTATACTCAGATTGCATGTTAGTACTTTGAGCTATTCAGGATTTCAGTTACATTTGTGTCATATACATATTTAGTTGGGAGTACTACACTTAGCACCTAGTTGGACTACGGTTCAGCGTACTATCATAGTCCCAGAACTATGTGCCCCTATAGGAGTACCCTCTGTTGGGCATCATATTTAATGATCACGCCAGTCATGCCTTTATACACCTGGCAAGGTATATTGGGTCCTCTCTATGGGGCGTATACATCGGACTCCACATTTAGCTCACCTGGTTTTATGTCGGTTAATAGTAGCTCACACAGTTGGACTCCTAGTGCATTTGACCAGGGTTTCAGTATATACTTCACCATTTAGTTCAACGTGTTATTTTCATGATTAGTATTTGGTCATTGCATTCATCTTAACATTTCAGTTATGTTTCAGTATTTACATTCTTGCTCAGTTATGCTTTGTTCAGCTTATATATATTTGTTCAGCTTAGTATCTATATCATGAATGCTCAGTACATTCCAAGTATTGACGAATACTCTGCGCTACATCCTTTCATAATGTAGGTTCATGTACTCAGCATCCAGATTGCGCTTAGGTAGATTCTTGGTTCGCATTTCAGCAGCTTCAGTGGCGAGTCCTCATACTTCGAGGACAATAGAAATGTTTTCATTTGTCTTTTTATTCTGTTTTTAGTTTTTTTAGAGTTAGCTGAGGGTCATGTCCCAGCAACTCAACTCAGTTAGAGGCTTTTCATACATAATAGTAGAATCAACTTGAATTGTTGAGTTTATCTTTCGGTTGTTATGAAAATCTTAGTATGGCTTATACATTCAGACTAGTTGGGGTTTCCCCATTTTCCAGTTATCTATTATTTTAGCTTTCTTATAGTATATGTCTTAATCATTTATTCTCAGGATGCTTGATTTATGCCATAGAGAGCGTTAGCTTGGGGTCACTCGTGATCCTAGGTCTCATGTTACGTCAAGGGGTAGCCTCGAGGCGTGACAAACCCAGGCTCACCTAACTGCTCATTTTCCAAAAAATTCAACTTTTCAACCTGCAAATTCAACAGTCATTTTTCAAACAACAATAAGAAGACCTTAAACACCAGGTTTTTATCCCAAGAATTGCCTTATTTAACGTCGTGGCACGACGTATATAATCCTTCAAGATTCATTCTTTGGGTTAGCCAAGGTATCACTTGGTAGACCCCCTTTTGGCCTTGGGTTCAAATGAGATGATATCTTACCCATTTGTGTTTCCAGTTGCTTAATGGACAACGAGTGACAAGTAACCATATGTTTTAGTGTGGAGGCGTCCTCTTTCATTTCTATAAGCACCTTGTCCGACCCTCCCATTTTATTGAGAATGCGTGAAAGCTTATCTTCAGTCTGAAAGTTCTCTGAGTCAGCCCTTTGCTCTTTTGGATTTTGACGCTCATGGGGAGGAACATATCTCTCCTTGTCACCATCACACTCCCTCCAATTTGTACCACGGTCACGCCACTCTCTATCACTATCCTTCCAACCTTTATCACGCTCTCTATTCCAACCTTGGTTTTAACGTGGCCTTGGATAATTTTGGTGGAAACCACCTCCCTGATTTTCTAGAAAGTGTACTTCTTCATCGTTCAACGCTTAAGAGTGTTCATCATCAGGATTCACTCCGTTAATTCCAACAGCACTCACAACCCTAGAAGCACTGCCCATCACATGTTTTGACAAAAGATCCACTTGGGTCTTCATTTTGGCCATATCTTGATCCCGTTCTTGGTCTTTTTCTATTTTCTCCTTTGTCATCCTGAAAGTCAAAGGAGACATCTGATCCTCCCGGGTATACCAAGCTCGGTTTATCTTCGTCATCCCATCAAGGAGAGTCGATATTATCTTGAAAGTTTGTTGCATAATACCTCCTCGGACAAGTTGATCAGCCACATCTTTTTTCACCGAGTCAAGACTCCAGTAGAAGTGTTGTAACAACACGTTGTTTGGAAGCCCGTGTGTCAGACATTAGAGTAACAACTTCTGAAATCTCAGCCATATTTCGTGGATTGGTTCATCATCCAAACATTTAAAGCCTTGAATATTTTCTCTCAATTTTATCATCTTTGAAGGAGGAAAAAATCTTATGTAGAATGCCTCGATAAGCTTATCCCAAGATGTAATAGAATCCTTTGGTAAATCAACTAACCATTAGGTTGCTTCCCCCATTAATGAAAAAAGAAACAACCGGAGCCGAATTCACTCTTATGAGATGTTTTTGAATGAGAATGGACCACACACGTCCAAAAAGTTCTGAATATGGTCATAGGGATCCTCATGAGCTAGCCCTTCGAATAAAACATTCATTTGCAATAATTGCAACATCGTGCTAGTCACATGGAATACAACATTTCTCACAACCTGATGTAAACGAATAGCACCTACACCATCCAATTGAACTGCTTCATTGACATCATTCAGATTTCCAATGTCATCTTGGAGTTCAAGCTGGGTACCGTTACTTCTGTTCACACTCATCTGATCACCTGTTCACACACAACCAACAACAAACACAAAACAAAGTGAATCGATTTAACTACAAATAAGATTAAATCATAGCTATACTTAATTAAAAAAATTCTAAACACCACTCCTCAGCAGCGGTGCCATTTTTTGTAACACTCAACTACACTTCATCCGTTACTAAGTGTAGGCG
Organism: Solanum piurae; assembly: GCA_029582685.1. Taxonomy (NCBI): domain Eukaryota; kingdom Viridiplantae; phylum Streptophyta; class Magnoliopsida; order Solanales; family Solanaceae; genus Solanum; species Solanum piurae. Next base: position 22,883 of record JAJOOO010005155.1, read on the forward strand.
ATATCAATCTAGTATAAACCCAACGAAGAGTTGGGGTCGATCTCACAAGGAGTGATATGGTAGAGAATTCAATTGTGAAGTGATAGGCATGTTCCAATCGGTTGTAGGAATAGAAATTATCAAAATCATTAGATTTAATCTAAGGGGTTGACAACAAGTGTCGAATGGGGGGATAAGGTTTGTCAATTAATAACTATAAAAATAGGGGAGTGATCAAGTAGAAAGGGATACTTGGGATGTGATCGATTAATTGCCAATTTCGCTATACGGGGGATTACCAATTACCAAAACTCGTTGAATCTTAGTGGGTACGCTAGTCTTTAGGTGTTATATCCATATGGCGATCAACTATCACGAATCAAGTGAGTTCTCTTGAACATCAACAAGCATCACACTATAAAGAACCAAAAACCTCAATTTATCTACTTTCTCGAGCTAGATAGGTAGAATCGAATTATGATTCACTCTCTCAAGATGAACCCACAACAACTCAATCATTACAATCATCAATTGATAACCTTAATTCGAAAACCTCTTCTCGAGCAAGCATAAAATACTAGACTAGAACCTTGTGTCAGCATAGAATACTAGAATCTTATTGGCCCTTTCTTTATGTCATTGAAGTTTTTGTGACCTCGTTGGTCTAGTTACCTTGTGTGAGCATTTTATCAAGATGACATTTTTTACCCTCATTGTTTTCTTTTAACTATGTTACAGTACCTAGCTTGGTCGGATAAAGTATTGAGCACCAGTTGTTCCTCCCCTAGTTTGAGGCGTGATACATGTGTGGTGAGAATTTTATAGTACGTGTTTGTATCCTAGTCTAGAACTTTCTCTACATGTTATTGAAGTGAAATAAAAAGTGTTGGTTTTTTTAGGTAATGATAATAGGCTTTCTTTGATTTGTCTTGTGAATTTTAGCCTTTTAAGATATGTTATCACTAGTTAGCCCTTTTGAGTTTGTAGCCTTTTGTTGGTAGACATATTTTTTCCTTAACTATTTTGTTTAATCCCTAATTTTTGCACCTTTCTTTCTTAAGCACCACAGCATATTATAATTGTCAAATCAAAATAAAAGGGATGGTTGAGTATAAAAGGTAATCAATAATAGTTATAAAGTGATGAAGAAGTCCTCTTTGAATGAATCTGACATGAAAAGAAAATTATTGTGGGCAAAAAAAATAATTGAAGCATTCTTAAAATGATGATAAATACTTGTGAAATAATAGTTGAAGTGAGGGCGGAAAATAAAGAGAAGAAAATAATAGGTGATGAAGTCTTAAAGTGGAAAGTGCTTAGGAAAGTGCAAGTCACTATTATATAGTTTTCCTACCCATCTCCTAACATACGTTAAAACTCGTTAAAGTCTAATTTAATTCTATTCGAGCATCTTTAATTAGTAGAGATGTATATAATGGGTAAGCATATGGTTCTTTGTGCATACATGTGAATTTTATTTGTTAGTGTGAGAGTTATTCTTTGATGCTAAGTTCTTAATATATATTCAATCTTTTGAATTGAGTGTGTGGACTATTTCTTCACATGAGGGCACTTGTTTCATGATAGATAGGCAATTTTAGTAGCCTTTCTTATGAGAGTAACTGAGAAAATTTAAATTTGATGAGGTCATAGCCCTTCCTTGAGGTCAAGAGATTAGAGGTTTTGTTTTTATTTGTATATGTTGATAATGATTTGAATTGTACTTTATGTTTATAAATTTGTGGATGACATAATTGTTTGTATAAACAAAAATGGTGGCATTTCTAGTTTGAGTGTTTGGATATAATCTTTAATGTTTTCTTGAGGATGAGCAAAGTTTAAGTGTGAAGTGTTGCAACACCTCAAAATTTTGAAAGTTCGAAAGAAAGGAAAAGTGCAAAAAATTAAATTGAAGCATGTTCTGCGAAACCTATCTATAGACCGTACGAAGCCTATGGGCCATAGAAAGGAAGTCGTAGACCTGGAATTGAGTTGTGGAATTTCAATTTTCTGAAGTTCGACCTATAAGTGAACAAGACAGATCGTCCAAAGGACAATGGGGCGTAGATGGGTTTTGTAGAGGGGTTTCAAACTTAGTTAAAATTTAGGACTGGAACTTGGGTTCTATGAGTTGGCTCTACGATCTGTAGATACATTGACGGGCTATAGGAAGGTCTCATGGGAATTTGAGCAATTATGGCTTTCTAACATTGAGTCTACGGTTCACCAGTATGAGTCGTAGAAAGTTCTACAGACCGTAGGTCCAACCCATAGGTCACTCCTATAGTTATTTCATAGGGGTATTTGGTTCTTTTCTCATGTATTTAATACCTATATAATGTTGTTTTGATCCTAATTTCAAGACCTATAAATACCCTTCCACTCCTAAATCTACCCTAACCCTCTCATTCTCTCAAATCCCCAATTCCCATACATGTTCATCCTATCCAAATTCTCTCAAGTCTCAAGGAAGAAAACAAGGGTTCAAGCTTCAAGCCTCCTTATTGATCCAGTAGTCTCAAAGGATTTTTATGTTTCCAATTCAATTCACCTACATTTTTAGGGTTTCACATGATCTCTAAGGGTCTTAACTAATGTTGATTTAATTGGTCAAATTCAATCTTCCTATGCATGTTTGGAATAAACTACATGATTTCAAATTGATTTCTATAGGACTCATACATTATTCATGATTTTGACTATGAATTTATAAGCAACACGTGAAGTTATGAATATGAATTATGATAGTTGTGTATCTTCTTATGAGAAAGATGTTTATGATTTAAGGTTTCTTTTGAGATAAGTATCATCAAATTGTGAAAGGTTTTCTCACATACTTAGATAATCGTGATTGGTGAAATGATTTCTCATATATGCCTTAATCATGGGTTAAAGTAGCTACTCTTATAAGACTTCATGATCTTGATTGGTATTATAATTATTACCTTTCCTAATGTTTTGTTTTGATAATTGACTTTATCTATTCTGTTGGGATTAAATTAACATCGACAAAACTTAGAGGTGGAGGCTCAAATAGGGTAGTTCTTAACTACCCGCATAGAATTTTCTTAAATAACCTAGCTATTGGATCCATAAATAGAATATGAATGAATAATATAGAGTTCTACCTTGGCAAGTAGACACTCGTTATTGGTGTGGGAGTTACATCGGATTTCATGTTATAGCTCACATGTTTTATGGCTAGTTAAAGCTAATATCCCACAAAACGAACTAAGTTACTTCAAAGGTTTTTATGATGCTTTTATCATGTTTGAAGATGCATTGACCATGTCTATAATTTATGATTCTTCCTTACATACTTTCAAGATGAGTTAGCTTGGTCATGCATATCATGTTTTCTCTTAAGTCCCCTTATGATTATGTCTCATGTTTTTATGCATTTTTTCATATTTAGTACATTCCATGTATTAATGCATACTTGTGTCTACATTGTGTTATAATGTAGGATCTGACACTTCTCTTCCTCCCGCTCATGGCTAGTTGACTATTGATCACTGAAGACTTTGTGAGTCCTCATGTTCTGAGGACCATGTCACCTTTACCATGTTTTCTAATGTTTTTAGTTTTTTGATGTTGTACATAGTGTGTGGGTGATAACACTCAACTACATTTCATCAGATACTAATTGTAGGCGATCGCAATCTAGTATAAACCTAACGAAGAGATGGGGTCGATCCCACATGGAGTGATACAGTAGAGAATTCAATTACAAAGTGAAAGGCATGTTCTAATCGGTTGTAAGAATAGAAATTATCAAAATCATTAGATTAAATCTAAGGAGTTGATAACAAGTGTAAAATGGGGGGATAAGGTTTGTCAATTAATAACAATGGAAATAGGGGAGTGATCAAGTCGAAAGGGATACTTGGGGATATGATTGATTAATTGCCGATTTCGCTATACGGGTGATTACTAATTACCAAAAGTCGCTGAATCTTAGTGGGTAAGCTAGTCTTTAGGTCTAATAGTCATCTCTCGATCAACTATCAGGAACCGAGTGAGTTCTCTCGAACCTCAACAAACTTCACACTATAAACAGCCCAAATCCTCAATTTATCTACTCTCTAGCTAGATAGGTAGGATCGAACAAAGATTCACTCTCTCGAGTTGAACCCAAACCAACCCAATCACTACAATCATCAATTGATAACCTTAATTCTAAAACCTCTTTCTCAAGAAATAACCAGAACTGCATTTGCAACTACAATTCATGAGTTAATACACAATTACCAATCGAACCAACTTCAAAACAACAATTAAATCAGTAATTACTCACACTCATAAGTTAATTAAGATAATTAATCACATAATCACACCCCCAAGAATGGGGGTTTTTTCCACACATCATAAAAAGTAAGAAATTAATACTAACTACGTTCTCCATCCGTTGGGTAGTAATATCTAAATCTTTACAATGCTCCAATTTAGCTTCAAATCCAAAACTCAATGAAAATCTATTAGAAAACTCTTGAAAATTAAGAAAAACAATGTTTCAATCAAAAGCTCTGAGTCTAACAATGGCAGGATCTCCTTCCCTCTTATTGAAAATCAATTTATACGTTCCCATATTTAGGTTTTCGAGATCACTCGGTGGATTTAGTCGAGCATCGCCGATCAAGTAGGTGATGCACCATTTTGTCTCAACTCTTCATCCTACAGGCCAAGTAAGTTTAGCCGATCAAATTCTTTATCGCCAATACATTCGGTGGTTCACCGAAGGTTAAATTCCATCGCCAATTTGGCTTCTCCCCAGGGTTGGCATGATGGAATATTTGGCTAGCTGAAGTGCTACTCGAAGATTCACCGTGTGGCTTTGGTGATTATTAGCTTTCACTATCTTCAGCCTTTTTCATCTTTTTCGCTCCTTTTTGCCCGATAATTTCCTTTCCTTGTTCTTTTGCCTTTATATCTGTAAATTAACATTTAAACATCAATTTAGAGCATAAAATAGGCATTGAGGACACTAATTATATGAATAAGAAGTTCTAAATGAGTAAAAATCCCAAAATCATCAGTGGGTTACGTCCCAACCACTTCTTCTAATGTATTATATTATCTTATCAAGACTATGATTAGACATCTACGCTTATTTCAAACTTCCTTATGATATAAGCTTTCCTAATTGAATTTATCATATTTTCTATTATATTGTGTTGTATGTATGTCATGTAGGTTTTGTAGGACCGCTTGGGATATTCACTAGGATAAATCCTCCAAAGTTTAATGGGTCAAAAGTGGATAAGTATCCTCAAGAGTTCATCGATGATGTATATAAGATAGTTGGAATTAATGGAGTGTCAACCATGGAAAAAGAGGATTGGCCACTTATCAACTCAAAGGTGTTGCTTAGGTTTGGTTCAACCAATGGAAGGAATAGAAGGCTACTGATGCGGGTCCTCTTGTTTGGGAAAATTTAAAGGGGATTTTCTCTATCGATTCTTTCCTCTTGAGATGAGATAAGAAAAGGTTCTTGATTTCATTCTTTACTCTTGGCTATGTATGCTCTCTCTAGCAAGGATGATTAAATTAGTGTCGGGTGTTTCTGATTTGGTTGTCAAAGAATGCCTAACCACAATATTGATTAAGTATATGGATATCTCACATTTGATGATTCATTCCCTACAAAATTGAAGAGGGAAATATCAAGGAAAGGGCAAGAGATTTCAAGAATCAAGGACTGATGATGGTGAATTTTCCCATTCTAGGTCTGGTAGACATGGACTTCCTCAATTCTAGAAAAAAATTTCCAGTCAAGGTTCTGCCAATGCTCCGACCTTTAAGTTCAACAGGGATAAGGCGTCTAACCATAAACCTCAAGGAGGTAATAGTGGTGGATATTTTATAACTGTTAGCACTAGGTGTGGTAAGAAACATGATGGAAAATGTTTAGCAGGTACGAATGGTTGCTTTGGTTATGAAAAGAGTGGTCACAAAGTGAAGGATTGTCCATTGCAAGCTAGTAAGGGTAAGGATGGTAGGCAACCTCAGCCTAGTGGTTCCAATTTGAGTGCTCCTTGTTAGAATAGATTTTAAGCTCATCAGACTCGATAGGATCATGAGGGTTCTCTGGATATTCTGACTGCTATGTTGAAACTCATTCATTTTGATGTGTAATTGTTACTTGATCCGGGTGCTACGTTATCATCTATTACTCCTTAGGTGTCCATGAGATTTGATATAGGTCCTAAAGTTCTTTCTAATCCCTTTCATGTCTCCATTCTCGTTCCTGATTCTATTGTTGCAAAGAGAGTTTATAGAAATTATCCTATTCTCGTTTCTCATAGAGCCAGTCATGTTGATTTTCTAGAACTTGATATGTTAGATTTTGATATTATTCTTGAGGTGGATTGACTTCATGCATGTTATGCTTCCATAGATTGTAGGACCCGATTGGTGACATTCAAGGTTCTGAAACGAACCTATCGTGTCATGCAAAAGGGAAATTATGTTCTTAAGGGTCAGTTCATATCTTGCCTAAAGGCTAGGATAACGATTTCTAAGGTTTGCATTTATCATATTTTTTGGGTTAGGGATACAGATTCTAAAACACCTACTCTTGAATCAGTTTCACTTGTAAATGAGTGTCCGTAAGTGTTCCCCGAGTATCTTCCTAGTATTCCTCCCGAAAGGGAAATAGACTTCGACATTGAATTTCTCCCAAATATGGAGCCTATCTTTTATTCCATCCTTTCATAAGGCCTCGAAAGAACTTAAGAAGTTAAATGACCAATTGAAGGATTTTGTAGATAAGGATTTTATTAGATTGAGTATCTCTCTATGGGGTGCTCTAGTATTGTTTGTTAGAAAGAAGAATGGTTCCCCCCGAATATGCACTGACTATCAACAATTGAATAAGGTTACCATAGAGAATAAGTATCTTATTGCAATGATTGATGATTTGATTGATCAACTCAAAGGTTCGAGTTATTTCTCAAAAATTGACTTTCAGCCGGTTTATCATCAATTTAGGGTGAAGAAAAATGACATTCCAAAGATGACTTTCCATACCTGGTATAGTCACTATGAGTTTTTTGTGATGTCCTTTATTTGACTAATGTCGCAGCAGTGTTCATAGATTTAATGAATAGGGCCTTTAAGTAATATCTTTACATGTTTGTGATGGTGTTTATTGATGTAATTTTGATTTACTTGCAAAGTGAGGATCAACATGTTGATCATTTGAGGATTGTATTGCAAATTCTCAAGGATCGAGAACTGTATGCTATGTTTAGCAAATGTGAGTTTTGGTTGAGGTCCATTCCTTTCCTTGGCCATATTGTCTCTACTGAAGGTAGTCAAGTTGATCCTAAAAATCGAGACAGTTATGAATTGTCCTAGACCTTTGTCTATTTCAGATATACAGAGTTTCTTGAGTTTGGCCTGTTATTTTAGAAGGTTTGTAAATGGATTTTCCTCTATTGCTTCTCCTTTGACGAAATTGACACAAAAGAAGGTGAAATTCCTATGGTCAGAAGCGTGTGACAAGAGTTTCCAAGAATTTAAAGATAGACTCACTTCAACCCCTATATTGACATTAACAGAACGATCAAATGGCTTTATAGTGTATTATGATGCTTCAGGATTGGACTTAGTTGTGTTTTGATGAAATATGGGAAATTCATTACGTATTCTTGAAGACAATTAAAGGCTCACAAAAAGAATTATCCAACTCATGATTTAGAGTTAGCAGTTTAGTCTTTGCTCTAAAGATGAGGCAGCATTACCTATATAGTGTTCATGTAGATGTGTTTACCTACCACAAGAGTTTGAAATATGTATTCACTTAAATGGACTTGAACCTTCACCAAAGGAGATGACTTGAGTTATATAAGGACTACGACATGAGTGTCCTCTATCATCCGGGTAAAGTGAATATGGTGGAGGATGGTCTTAGTAGACTATCAATAGGTAGTGTCGCTCTTGTAGAGGATGGTAAGAAATAGTTAGCTAGATATTTTCATGGGTTAGCCCGATTGGGTGTTCGTTTAGTTGATTTTGATTATGGTGGAATCATTGTTCTAAATGGTTCGGAATCTTATTTTATATCAAATTTGAAGTTGGGGCATTATCTTGATCTGGTACAAGTTGAGTTGAAGAAGTTTATTTTCAAAAAATCCATTAGGCCTTTCTCCCAAGGAGGATATGGTGTCCTTCGATAACAAGGTCGGCTATGTGTTGCGAATGTTGATGAATTGAGAAATCAAATTTTGACAGAAGCTCACAGTTCTCGGTATTCTATTTACATGGGAGTCAACCAAATTTACGATAATTTACGGGAAGTCTGTTGGTGGAATGGGATGAAAAGGATATTTCAAGATTTGTGGCTAAATGTCTGAATTGTCAACAAGTGAAGGTTGAGTATCAGAAGTCAGGTGGTTCTGCTCAAAACATTAGTATTCCTATATAGAAGTGGAAAGATTTGAATATGGACTTCATTACAGGTTTACCTTGCAGTCGTCGTCAGTTTGATTCAATTTGGGTTATTGTGAATCGAATGAAAAAATTTGCTCACTTTCTTCCCGTTGAGACTTTATTTTAGCCTCATGGGGGTTTTAGCCACACCTAATAAAGAGCAAGAATCATTACAACTATGTTTTCCTTAAGCTTGGGAAACAATTCACAAGTCTTCAAAATGCTCAAATTGAATTCACAATGAAATAAACCCTAAATATTTACTCAAAAAGTTAAAGAACAATTTTTTGAATGTTAGGGATCAAAAACCCAGAACTGGACAATGTGGGAACTCGTTTCTCCTTTTAAAATTTGCATTTATACGTTCCCAAAATTTCAGCTTTAGAGGCATTCGGCAAAATAAGTCGGGCTTCACTGACCTGGTTAGTGACGCGTTGAATGCTCCTTCCCATCGCCTTTTTGGCTTGGAGTTTTACCCTTTCTTTGCTGTAATATTAGGCGATCAAGGTCGGGCTAGCCGACCTTTTAAGTGACGCGCCAAGTGCTCCTTTTCTCGCCTTTTTGGCTTGCCTTTTCACCAATTACTCTGTAACTTTTGGATGGCTACATTGGTATCGCCGAAATACCCATCTGATCGCCAAGTTGGTGTTGTCCATGAGCTGGCCTGCTGGCATTTTAGGTGAGCTAAAGGTCTACTCGGTGAGTCGCCGAGTAGTTTTGGCGAGTACCTGCTTTGTTTTACTTCAGTTTTTTCGCTCTTTCTTACTCAGTAATATCCTTGTCTTGCTCTTTTGCCTTTCTTACTGCAAATTAGCAGTTTAACATAGTTTACAGCCTAAAATAGGCATTAAGTACACTAAAACTTTGAATATTAAGCCCTAAATGAGTCAAAATCCCCGACTCACAAGGTGTGCAACCATTTGAGCCTAAACTATTTGTTGCCAACCATATTGAAACCTCTTGAGCCAAATTGTCCCTACCTTCTCACCCATAATCCTTTGTAACTTCTAGATGAGATTATCATTCAATTAAATGCCAAACTAAGTGTATCTTTGTTAGGGAGCGTTTTACTTCTAATGAAGGTTTTATGGTGCACAGAGAAACCATCTACGGAATCATGTTGTTGCACTTCAGCTCAATACATATTCAAAATCCATATAGAGAAGCCTGAATCTCGGAACTATTGTCAGTGAAGAAATAAATTACTTCGGCATAAGCTATTTTTTTTGGAGGTAGCAGTAAAGTTTAATATAGTTCAATAAGCTTGAGATCAACAATTTTAAACAAGTAAGCCTACTGTCAAATAGATTTAGCTTCCAGCATCATTTGCTATGCCAATCAAGTAGTTGCGTCTATTTTACACACATCGTTCCATGATTACATCCACTTTTAGCATCTTATTCTACTTAGAGTTAGATGATATCTCCAAACAAAATGAAAGTGAACCTAGAAATCAAGTAGCTCAAAAGAGTAATAGAAAGACAGCAGGGCAGACATGAAAGTAGACTGGAGAAGAACCACAAGCCAAGCCTTGTAGGAAATTGTACCAGATGCAGGGTAGGATCCTTGGGACGACATTCTTGTGGCGAATTTCAACAACAATTTATATTCTTTATTTGAAATGGTGAATTAACTTTCATGATCCATATATCATGACATGGTTTTTCTACCCAATTGTTATCAATATTTCAGAAAGAGTCCACTTTGAATAGCCAAGTGAAAGGAAAAGGAAGATGAAATGAGACTCACCTTTGAAGTGTGTATCAAAAATAAGTAACCTCTCCTTCTATAAAAAAAATAGAAGAGGTATTGTGATGAACAACATTTGAAAAATTGAAATGAAAATGAGAGATTAAGATGAAATGAAAGGGTGTTCCCAATAAAATCTTTGAAAAATGAAGTCATTGATCCAAATTGACCATACCTTAACCCTCAGTCCCATTAAAAGCATCAAAGACCCTTGAGATCTTGCATAAATTGGGTTGTGTAATGATTGTAAAATATGTGCAAACCTATGGGATGAAGCTTGCATGTATTCCTCTTTTGCAAGAGTGAGAGTTGTATTGATTCCATACATATTTATTGATTTGTTTGTGAGAGTGTGGAATCATTCTTGATGTGAAAACACTTGAATGCTTTGTTGAAACATGGTCTTGCATTATAAAAGAGGCTATAGTGAGATTGAGCTTTTTTGATACCGGCTAGTCATCCTTTGAAGATTCCTGATAATGATTGAGTGCACCATGTTCTTGAGAGTAGTCTTGTAATGACACTTGCATTTTGGTTCTCATTAAAAACTTTTGTAGACACCCTTTTTGAGCTAATTGTGTTCTTGATTTACGTGAGGACAAGCAAAAGTTTAAGTTGGGGTGTTGATGAGTGGTAGTTACACTCCTTTGACGCATGTTTAGCTCAATAATTTGTGTCCTTAATGCCTAATTTTGTCCTATTCTAATTATATTTTGATTATTTGCAGGTATAAAGGCTAAGAGACAAGGCAAGGATGAAAGTGTGAAAGAAGGGCCAAAATATGAAAAAAGTGCAAACTCTACATTAGTGATCGCCTAACATAAAGGGTGGATCACCCAATGGGTATGACCTCACCCAAGTTGACTGTGCATAACAATTGAATTAATTGAGTCGGGTTGGCATACTAAAAGAGGAACGGCGACTCGCCAAATGCAAAGGGCGAACAAGGTGACCAACGCCGAAGGTGATAGTACTTGGAAAAAGATTAAAGGCTTGTAAGGAAAACAAATGTGGTACTCAATGATATGCCAAATGTGAAATCCAGACTTGAATGAGCTCGCGTACTGAGGTTCAAACACCAGAAGACTAAAGAAAGGGAAGTTGAAGAGCACTTGGTGATTCACCTAATGTGATCGGCGAGCTTGGCTATATGTCGCCCAATGGGTTTTGCATTGAGTTTTGGGCCAAATTTTGGGAAACTATAAACTGCCTAAAGGAGAGAGAAAGAGAGGGTCTAAAATTAGTGAGAGAGTTCTGAAACTTTTAGAGAGAGAGACTCTTTTATTTTGTGAAGAACACTTTTATTTTTTGAGGTTTTCAACTTTTGCTCTAGAAATTAACAATTTGAAGTGGAAATTCATAGTGGGTATTGCTTGTAATTGTTAACTTCATGTTACCCATGTCTGCTTTAATGTAAGGTATAATTTATTTACACTTTGTGATGGGTGCCTAAAATCCTAAAGTCTAGGGGTGTATTTATGGGGTTGGGTGTTGATTTAATGTAGTGGGTATAGTGTTATGATCTATTTTTTTGTTGTTTGTACATGGATTTGGGCTAATGAGCATGGAGTTAAGTTATGGGTTAACATTGCAAACTTAATTACTACTTCCGATCTCCAATTGATGCCCGAAAGGGATTCATTAGAGTGGGTAATTAGTTCAATACTAGCAATTTAATTTTGATGTCTATAGTTTTCTTGAAAATTAGAGATTATGGGTCGGATCTATTTTTCCTATATCTGCATCGAGGGACAGAAGAGAGTAAGGTATTGGGTTTTTAGTTTTGCACACAAATGAGACCAGTTAGCATATCCATGAATGTTCATCACTATAGAGCAACAAATTACCCCTATGTGAAATCGATTTCTAATCCCCGCACCTCTAGATTTCATGCTACTTTTTTTATTTATTGAAATTCTAGTTTAATTGTGACTGTTGATAACCAAACTCTTTTTGTAAATTTGGTAGAATCATCCACCCGCTTGATCTTATTACTACAAATGAATGAATTTACATTCCAAATTTCTTGATAGAATTATCCGCGCTATATCATTCGCAGTGGGATTCAACCCCAACTTTTAGTTGGGTATTTTTATTGACAACAACCGCTTACTCTTTTGATTGGTTTTGAAGAGTAGTTTGAGTGTTATAATCCACCATAGCTAGATGAGGTACTCTATTGGGTGGGGTGACCTGTGGGAGCACTAGTATGAGTCTGTCGATGAAAATTTCTACCCTTGCTTGCAATCGATGGGCAATCTCTCAATCTATGATGAGTCTTACCACATCTGAAACAACTACATGTACCATCCATACACTTTCCCAGATGGTTCATCCACACCTCTGACAAACAGGAAAGGAACATCCACTAGAAACACTTCCATGTGACTTAGAGCTTGGACCCCAATCATAGTAAACTTAGGCACCGAAGCACTATCTGTGAAGACCCTAAGTATACCCTAGGAGTAAGATGGTGTATAGAACCCCGAAAGGGCTTAGACAAGTCACTTATCATACATCATACAAGATAATAAAAATAAATATTTCAAGTTTAGCAATCTTGTATCATAAAAGAGTTTGAGAAAGTGAAAGTCTCAACAAGCCATCTAAATATCAAACGGAGTGGTTGGGACATAAACCCATACACAACATACATCATACGAAAACTCGAAAGATATAAAAGCAAGTAAATGTGCCTCGGTCCTCGGAGCATGAGATCTCGCCAAATCTTCAATCCAACAGAATGATTAACTAGCCACGAGTGCAAGGGGTAGGAGCGTTGGACCCTATATTAATGAGACAATGTTCGCACAAGTATTTATTAGTACATGGAGTGTACTAAGTATTGGGCAATATGCATAAATAGCCATGATAGCATGAAGAACTTAAAGGCTTAAAGAATCAACAACATTTAAATCATAAGATTGGTCAATGCATTTAAAAATAAGAGACATTGGAAAGCTTTGAGGAAGGAGCTTCTACTTGTAAGAAACAACAACATAAAAATCATAATATATTAGGTTTAACCGACAAAAAGACCATGAGATCTATGTCATGGAATCCCGTATATCCCTCATACCGAAAGACGGGGATTCTACTTGCTAAGGTAGAATCCGTACACATCATCTTTTGCAAAAGTGGATCCACTAGCTAGGTCATATAAGACAATCCTATGGGGACACATATTTAGGGACTAGAAGTTGCTACTAGAGACTTTTCTACTTGAGTCTCCACCTCAAAGCTCTCTCGATGCTTAATCTAAATCCCAACAGAATAGAGAAAAATCAAATATCATTATAACATAGGAAATGCAATGATCAATTCTAATCCACATGTTAAATATCAAAACATAGAATATCTCTTTAAATTACAATTCAAGCATAGGTGAGAAAACCTTTCACCAATGTGAATCGACATGTGAGAATGACCTTTCACAATCATGATCATATTTGTATATGAGAAAACTCTTACAACAAAATTGATACTTTCATCTAAAATCATCCTAGTATCATAAACATCATTTTCATAAGCATGCATAATCCTTCAAAATTCATAGCTCATGGGTTCATTGGTTCTTCATAGGTTCATAGTTGAAAAATCATGAATCATGCATGAGTCCATATGGTTTTAACTAAATATCATGTAATTAGTTAAATCATGCAATGTAAGATCAAAACAACAATTTGAATCATAATTGGATGAAATTCCATGGAAAATTAAGAAGAACCCTAATTTGACCGATTGGATTTCAATTCAGATATTGAAAACCTTGGGGACCCTATGGAGGAATGGACTCCATGGTTGAATACCCACATATCTTGCTACTCAAAGACCAAGATTAATGGTGAATTGAAGACCTTGAAGTGAAGCCTAGCTTCTTCTTCTTCCTTAGGTTAAGAGGGAATTTAGGAGAATGAATTTTGTTGAGTTATTGGGAAATAGGAGAATGTGTTTAAAGTGGGTAGATTTAGGACTTAAAGTCTTTATATGGGGCTTTGTATGAAGGCCAAAATGACATAGAATAGGGTTAAAATATATAAGGAAAGGAACCAAAAGCACCTATGAAATAACCATTGGGCTGGTCTACGGGTCAGACGTACGAATCATAGAACTTTCTATGGTCCGTATTGGTCAACCTTAGACCAAGTACTAGGACCTTCATATTTACCCAATTTTGATAGAACACTTCTACGGTCCGTAGGACTTCCTCTGCTCCGTAGACTCTAATAGTAGAACTCAACTTGAACCCCAAAATTTCACTAAGTCTGGATTTTTTCTACGGAACACATCTATGGCATGTAGACCAAACAACTAACTGGTCAACAATAGGATGGGGTACTAGACTTGATTTTAAAAAATATATTTTCCCCTTTCTACAAGACTGGTTTATGTCCCAAAAAAAACTTTCTACGAATCGTAGACTTGTCTTGTAAACCTGAACTAGTAACCAAAATTCATGCAATCTATTTCCTTTTCAAAATACGAGGTGTTACTTGATCTTAGGCATATTTATATGCCTAGAATGCTAATTATGCCCACATCTACGCCTAGTTTGAATGCAAAATGTATTTGTTTGTAGTCTTATCGAGTCATTTGCTTATTTATGAGATAACCAACATGATTAGTTGTGTAGGTACGCTTAATGGGAGAAACGAGCATAAAAAGGGATAAAGGAAGAAATCTGAAGATTCGAGTCAAAATAGAACAACGAAGAAGCTGAGGAAAATGCACCAAGGCATTTAGGTGTTCTCTCCGCGTGGCGCGGAGGAATACAAGTTTTGTGTTGCAAAATTAATTCTGAGGCAGAATGCCTCTTGCTGCTTGTGCGTCGCGCATAAGGCAAAAATAGCTTGAATTCGGAATTTGTATAATTGATCATTGGACTATGAGTAGCTAAATACCCTAATTCTTGAGTTGTGGCTACAGGATGATTGTAATTGATTGATTGTTGTTGGGTTTATTATTGACTATCACATGAATCTATCTTATGTTCTTATTTTCCGTATTTCATGATTGATCACCATAGAAATAAATTTATTGTCCGAATTGAACTCGAGAGAGAAATAAGAGGATAGAACGTGGGGTAGAAGGAGTTTGTTGAACTCTAAATAGCTAGGGTTGATTCGTTTCTAGGATAGGGATATACCTAGAAACCTCGCTTGGGTCACCATACAATAAGATAACTTATAGCTCGGTAGGGAATCAGTCTATCCCTTCTCAACGATGTAGTTAGGGTGTTATCTATCATAGGCGATTAGAGGTCGGGAGACCATGATCATACATCTAACCCTGTGATTCATTGATTCGACAGTTAATAATTACCCACATAAATGATATTGATTGCATTAATCCTGATAGAAGCTGCAGCCCTGGATCTTTTCCAAATCATTGTTTGAAACCCTTGAAATTAAATCTTGTTATTTACATTTTGTTTTAAAATTTAGAAATAGAATAAACAACTTTTTAAATCTAGAAATACATTTGTGGTTAACTGAGAACTAGAGAAATGGATAGTTTCTAAGCGTGAGTCCTTGTGGGTATGATACCCGGCTCTCAAAAAGAGCCACTTTATTATTTGTACGATCACGTACACTTGCGTGTGCGATTAGACCGCAATAAGTTTTTGGCGCCGCTGCCCGGGACTTTAGAATTAGAAAGTATTTGAATTTTTCTAATTTCTGAAGTTGAAAGACAAGGTTTGACATCTTGATCTTAGCATTCCATTGTTACAGGTTGTTTTGAAACTCCAAATTGGATGACGATCAAGGATTGTTATCGCCTCTCTCTGAACCTGAAAGATTCGTGCACTTACAAAGAAGGCAGAAACGAATAGCAGATCCGATTCCTCTAGTTATAGGTGAGCTAGATTATCCTGGACCAACAACAGAGGAAGAAGAACCTGAGACAATGGTTGATGAATTGAAAGTACGACACGTGGCAATCCCACGCCCCACCAATGTGACCTCGTGCATACCGAAACCTGAACCTGGTGGGAGATTATAACTGAAGCAGAGTATGGTGCAAATTTTGTTGGTCTTTCACAAGAGGATCCCACAGTTCAAATTCAAAAATTTCTCGAGATCAGTAATACTTACACTCCAACTGGGGTGAATAAAGAATATGTGAAGCTCACTTTATTCCCTTTCTCTCCGCTTGGGGAAGCAAAAAGATGGTTGAACTCAGAGCCTGTGAATTCAATTACTACCTGGGATGATTTGTGTAACACCCCGTATCCGAAAATAGAGATTTCAGATTTCTGGTGTTACGGGTGGCACTCACGGACACCATCCACGAACCGTTGATGGACTCACGGTCCGTCCTGCAGGTCCGTGGTTCGTGATAGAATACTTCCCTAGAACTCAGTCAGAAAATATGGCAAGTGTTGACCCACGGCCGGACTTACGGTCCGTAGGTCAAGTCACGGACCGTAGTTCGTGTCCGTGGATCAATGCCCCTTAAGCCCAGCTTCAGTCCCAATTGACGGTTGACCAGCACGGACCGTCAATCGATCTACGGTCCGTATGTCTGACCGTAGATGAGAGTCAACAGCCAGTTAGCTGAAAATTATTGATGGGTCAACTTCAGATGGTTATAACTTTTAGCACAAAAAAAATTGTGTGTCCCATTACCTATGATATGATAGATAATTGAATTATCTTTCCAACGCCACCGAGTTTGCTAAAATCCAACTTCCGAGTAAAAAGTTATGCTCGTTTTAATGAAGGTCTGTCGAGCAGACCCGATCGACGGACCCAATCGACGGACCGTCGATTGATTGACGGCCCGTCAGTCCAGTCCGTCGATCACTCCGACAGCAGTTAATTCAGGGGTCTTTTGGTCTTTTCCTATTTCATTTAACCCCTAAGATACGTCGTTTAAACCCTAAATCGTGAGATTTTAGTCAGTTTAAGCCTAGAAACATAACTAGAACTTACCTAAGTCAAATCATTAATCAAACTTAGAAGAATTAGAACGTTAAGAGGAGAAA
>JAJOOO010005156.1:0-29603 GCA_029582685.1 Solanum piurae
AAATAAACTTAAATTTTTTTTTGAGGCGTGATGGGGGGCCGGTAGGGGGTGGGTGGGTGGGGGGAGAGGTCGAGGGTAGGGATGAAAAAAATGAAATTTTGAAGTTTAAAATATTTTTTAAAAACAAACTTAATTTTTTTTTGAGGGGGTGGGGGGCTGGTAGGGGGAGGGTGGGTGGGTGGGGGGTCGAGGGTAGGGTGAAAAAAATGAAATTTTGAAGTTTAAAATATTTTTTAAAAACAAATTTAATTTTTTTTTGAGGGGGTGGGTGGGTGGGTGGGTGGGGGGTCGAGGGTAGGGGTGAAAAAAATGAAATTTTGAAGTTTAAAATATTTTTTAAAAGCAAACTTAATTTTTTTCTTTTGAGGGGGTGGGGGGGCTGGTAGGGGGAAAAAAAAAATTGAAGTTGAAAATATTTTTTAAAAATAAATTTCAAACGGTTTTTGGGGGTGGAGGGGCTGGTAAGGGGTGGGTAGGTTCGGAAGAGAGTTTTGGAAAATGTTTTCCTTAAGTTTTGAAGGAAAGTCATTTTCCTTAAATTCGAGAAAAATGAGTTGATTTGGAAAACATTTTCCAAAACATTTAACCCAATCAAACATGAGAAAATTAGAAAACATTTTTCGGAAAATGTTTTCCTTCATACCAAACACACCCTATATGGTTGTCTTTACCTCTTTTCCATGTTTAAAATGATAGTAGAACCTTCTTCATCTAGCGTCCTTGCAATGAAATACTAATTTTAATACAAGGTTCATGAAATATAACAAATATTCACCACGCATCTTATATTCGCATGAATAGCTGACTAAGAATATTTGGACAACAATACCTCTAATCGTTATCGGGACGATATTACCTCCTAAGAGCTAAGAAAGTGTGATTTGAAGCTCGACACCTTTTTGGCGGATGGCCAAGTGTTTTCTTCAACTTAATTTTGTGAGATCAAGAACTTTTGTTGATAATCGCATTATGTAGATCGTTGTGAGTGTTTCTTCAACGTAATTCTGTTTATTTGAGATTTAATAATAACTTTCTTTTTTGAATCGAATTATTTAAGTTATCAACATAATCATTTTTTTGTTCTTTATGTTGATTGAATTGTTTGATTATCAAAGCAAAAAAAATGGTACAAAGTGTTTTTCTACTCCACTTGTTTGGTATAGAATGTTCATAGCTCTTTTAGTTAAGGCGCCCAACAATTGAGTTGTGTACCTTAGGTAAGCATCCACGACAGGTCTTGTGGTGCATCCATCTAGAACAACTCTTAAAACGAGCCCCTTTTTACTAATAAGAACGCAGAAGCAAAAAGACTTGCGCGAATGACGTTTTCTTCTCTACCCTCTCCTCAACAAAGGCCAAGGGGGAGACTGCATCCCATTTCTTTGGTAGCTCTTTTGGTTTCCCAATGATAGCAGTAACTGGGGCAAAGCCTGCTTTCTTCGCTTTGCGAATGAGAGAGGAAGTCAGAGGAAAAATAACATACGAGCACGGAAGAGTATGGTATTGTTACCCCTCTTCAAGTAATTTGTAGTTGATCCTGATATAAATTATGCATGACTTCAAACTTGATAGACTGGCATTTTCCATATTATTGAGAGCAAGTCCAATCGTGTAACTCTGAGGAGTTATGATCTTGCTATAAATTATTCATGAAAAATTGTGATGAATTCAAAGATGATACTCAGTTATGATTGTGATATGAATTATGCATGGAAAAATTAGGTGAATATGCATATGGTAGATTGAGATTTACAAAATTATCAAGTTTAAGTTTTGATCTTTAATGTCTAACCTTCTATAATTCTGAGATGAGTTATACATATGAGAAATCTAAGATGAACTCAAACATAATAAACTGAGATTTACTATATTTTCAAGTGTGAGATTAGTCTTGTATCCTTGACTTTCTCTAATCCTGATATGAGTTATACACAAATGAAAATACTGAGGATGAATTTAGACTTGATAAATTATGATATGTTATTTTTTCAACCCTAAGTTGAGTCTTGTATGTTTAGCCTTCTTTGATCCTGAAATTTGTAGCTAGTGGAATTTTATTGATAAATTCATATTAAATTTTGGATTAATCTATAAATTCATGATATATTGACCAAGTCAAATTACTAGTTAATAAAATCAGATTAATATTAAGTCAAAATATATGACTTAAATAAAGTCTAAATTACATTTGGGTCAGTCCATTAAGTTGACAAGACGAGTCCAACTCATGTTCTTCAAGCCCAAGGACCAAAATTGCTTGGACAAAAATACCCCTAAAATCCTAGCTCAAGCCTATATAAAGAGGTCTTCATAAGACCAAAAGGAGGAGGAAGAAAAAGAAGAAGACACATAGAAATACATAGAGAATCCTTGCTCTTCAATGGTGATCTGCAAGTCTTCCGCATACAAAGAAGTATTCGCTCTAAGTGTTGAGCCCCAAGTACAAAGAAGTCTTCGCTCCAAAAGTTGAACCGCAAGTATTCCATCAAATCAAGAACATCATTGAAGAGCATAATCAGGGTATTATATATCTTTTCTTAAATTTTTTATAAAGATTGTAACCTTCGCATAAATTCAAATACAAATATTGTTGTTTGCTTGCTATTTTCCTTTCTTGTTTGCTGTATTTCAGGATTGAAACTTTAGATGCATACAAATTGGAACGCCCAGTGGGACAATCTTTACCTCTCATCTCTTCTCTTCAAGAAAATCAAAGTTAAAAAATGCCGAGATGACTTTTAAGAAGATCAACTCAAAATCTGCATCTGCATCTAAATCCGGATCTGCATCTGTATCCGCATCTGGATCTGCATTTGCATCCACAAAAACTGATGGATCCAAATTCTGCATTGTTGTGGAAAACATCCTTGATATTACTGCAGAAAACATGAGACCTTTCACAAGGAACCAAGCCAAATTGCTAGGACAACAAGCCTCTCGAGTGTCGTTCGAATCTGCTATTGTCTTTGGTTTATCTCCAAAGAGAGTAAAGTCGTCTGCAAAAGCCGCAAAAAAAGACATCGCCGAAATGGTTGAGAGGGTTTTTGCCCAATTGAGCCTATCCACATCTAAAAAATCATTCACTTCAGCCGACAATGATATCTTAAGCACTAGATCTACTCAGCATAACATATCTGCATCTCATGTCATGGAAAATCAACGTTATTCTCCATCATCTACAATGGTGATGCAAGCGATGGTGATCGAAACTTTCACCATAGAAGAACAACTTGCAAATTTGACAAAAGCAATTGAAGGCCTATCAAAGTACATCAAAGGTCAAGACGTCCAAATTACCAAATTGACAAACGTGATGGAGAATATGGAGGAAAGAGAATCCACTCAATTATGTGCAAAGCTTCATGAAACTCAGGAGAAATAGAGTTCTCTGCAAAACAAGAAACAACCATCAATGAGTTTCAAGTGTCTGCCGAAGGTTTGATTCCTATTGACAAATTGAAGGACTTTATTAAAGAGGCTATCAAAGATAAATCTGAGTGCACGTCCAAGTCTCCTCTCATATATGTAAAGTCGTATTCTCAAAGAATTGATAACCTAAAAATACATGTTGGTTATCAACCTCCTAAGTTACAACAATTCGACGACAATGGAAATCCAAAATAACATGTAGCACACTTTGTCGAAACTTGCAATAATGCTGGAACATATGGTGATTATCTTGTTAAGCAGTTTGTTAGATCTCTCACAAGAATTGCTTTTGAATAGTACATATGTCTTGGATCTAGTTCCATCTATAGTTGGGAGCAGATGGAGCAATAATTTCATAAGCGTTTTTATAGCACAAGATGTGTTGTGAGCATGATGAAGATTGCAATCACCCGTCAAAGGAATGATGAACAAGTCATTGATTTCATAAATCGCTGGAGGAGCTTGAGACTTAACTGCAAAGATCGCCTTAGTGAAACTTTTGGGATCGAAATATGCATCCAAGGTATGCATTGGGGTCTTCGTTACATATTGCAAGACATAAAGCCTAAAATGTTTGAAGAACTAGCAATGCGTGCTCATGATATGGAACTGAGTATGACTTCAAATGGAGATCAAGAGTTGTCCAACTTCGAAACTTACAAAAGAAAAATAATTGACATTGAGGATGATGACAAGTTTTCATCCGAAACTGAAATTGAAGAGTCTATGTAAGTCGACATGATCCTTGATGTACGAGCCTAAACTGCAAATCATAATGCTCATCGACACACGAGCCTAAAATGCATGTCATGAACTCATCAAATTTAAGCTAAATTTTCAAGCTCCAAAGCTCCTCAAATTCGAGTTAAATCTTCAAATCAAAATACTCCTAACTCATCAAATTCGAGCTAAGTCTTCATGGCATAAATCTTATCAAATCTGAGCTAAATCTCCATGTCGTGAAGCTCGTTAAGTTCAAGCTAAGTATTCAAGTCACGAGGCTTCTCAAATTTATGCAAAATCTTCAAGTTTCAAAGCTCATCAAATTCGAGCAAAAACTTCAAATCAAAATGCTCATTGACGCACAAGTCAAAATATATATATGTCATGAAGCACATCAAATTCGAGAAAAAAAAATCTTCAAATCAAAATGCTACTCGACGCATGAGCCTAAAATGCATGTCATAAAGTTCATCAAATTTTATTGAATCTTTAAGTTTCAAAGCTCATCAAATTTGAGTAAAATCTTGAAGTCAAAAAATATATGTCATGAAGCTCATAAAATTCGTGTTAAGTCTGAAGTTTTGAAGCTCTTCATATTTGAGCTAAGTTTTCAAATCATGATGCTTCTCAAATGTGCGTCAAGTCTTCAAGTCAGAAAAGCTCCATGAAAATGAGTTAAATCTTTAAATTGTTAATTTTGGCCCTCATGAGTTTAAATCTATATGGTCCAAAAAATCCAATAGGTTAAAAACCTTGAAAAATTAGATGAAAAAAAACTCACATGTTTTGCATTGAAGTGTAAAGTAAATACATTTTATTGCTTCAAAATTACAAGAGGTTATACACATCATAAGGAAGGGATGAAAAAAATGGACATATCATCTCATACAAAAGGTCTAAGTAGAAAATAAAAATCAAACATCAAGAAGTGGTTTGTCAACTCATCTTGGATGTCTTCATCAAGTTCGCATCACCTTTTCATCAAACATCATTGCTTCAAATATTTTTATGGATCGATGCAGCCATAAGCGAGCTTCAATCTTTGACATGGGGGAATATTTTGAAGTTTGATTAAATGAGTTGATAATGTGACAAGTAGTTCCTCTCCAGAATTAGGACAAACTGCGGAAAAATCTCTTTCTCGCCAAAGCCAAAACTACAGAGAAATAGGTACAAAATGTGATTCATCGCTAAGCTTCAATTTAGAGAAAGATACACTAAGTGTTGTTCTCGCCAAAGCCGCAATTGAAAAATAAGAGGCACCAAGTGTGGTTCGTCATCAAAGTTCAAACTACAAAAGAAGAGACATCATCGTCGAAGCCGCAACTGCAAAAAAAAAGATTTTTCACGTGTGGTTCGTCATCAAAGCCACAACTCTAAAAGAAGATGATCCACGTATGATTCATCATCAAAGCCGCAGTTGTAAAAGAAGATGTACTAAGTGTGGTTCGTCGCTAAAGCCGCAATTGCAAAAGAGGAGGCACCAAGTGTGGTTCGTCATCAAAGTTGAAACTACAAAAGTAGATGTATCATGTGTGACCACAAATGCAAAATAAAATGCACCAAGTGTAATTCGTCGTCAAAGCCGCAGTTACAAAAGAAGACGCACTAAGTGTGGTACATCTCCACCAAAGCCACAATCGCTAAAATATTACACCAAGTATGATTCGTCGTCAAAATCGCAACTACAAATGAAGATGCACCAAGTGAGTCCTTTTCAATTATGGATTACCCCTCATTTTTATGGTGTGATATTGAGGCTGTCTTCGATCCATCGTAAACCTACAAAAAAAGAAGAAGGAAAAGTGATGTGTCTTATGGTGCCAATTGCACGAAGCTTCAAATTGGCATGGTGAAAATTGTGGCATATTCTCTTGCGCTCTTCATGATGAATATGGTTGTATTGACTTAAGAGATTCTTGTTCTTTCTCCATGTAGATGATGACAAATTCTCAATCAATATGCGGCTCTTCGACCAAGATGCACAAAAGTGAACTCATCGATGTTGTCCAAAGTCAATTGGCTCACTAACTTTAAAAATATCAATTTTGGTGAATTCAAAAGAACTTTGACTTTGATTTTTGGATAGGTTGTAGACTTAAGAGTCTATTTTCTATCGAATCAAGTCGCTCTCCATTCGAGCTATCCTACACCAAGATGCAAACGTTTTGGTGAGACTCCACAATCTGCAAAACAATAATGACAGAATTGAAGACCAACTTCAAAAATTTATTCTCGTCAATCCTTGAGGAGTTTTACCTTGATTCTTGGATATGATGTAGACTTTGATATCTAGTTTTTATAGAAACAAGTCGATCGTCATTCAGAATCTCCTACACCAAGATAGAGACGTTTTGGTGGGACTGCATAGATCTATAAAAAAGAAGAAGACAGATTTGATAGCAAATTTCAAAAATTAATTCCCGCCAATTCAGAAGGGTTTTGATTTTGAATTTCGGATATACTGTAGCCCTTTGAGTCTAGTTTCTGGAACATCAAATGAATCATGATTTCGATGTTTCTACAACAAGTTATGAATTTTCTACCGCAGACGTGCTGTGCTGGAAATGTTTTTGACGAAAATTGAGTTTGGTATGCCTCAAGTTGACAATCAATCATTGTAATAGCATGTGTATTTATAGAAATCAAAAGTACATAAATTGTGTTCCTAAAAATTATGGAAAAATCATATTTAAAACAAAATTATGGTAAAATTTCCTAGGAACCAAATTATGGTAAGTTTCTATAGGAATCAAGTTATGAAAAATTCCATTGGATTCAAGTTATGGAAAATTTTCATTGGAATCAAATATGGAAAGTTTTGAAAGACTTCATAAAAAAAATATTTCACGAATGCTTCAAGCTTTGTGTTTAAAGGTTGGACACCACAACAAGCCTCGAAGCAGGGGGCATTTGTAGACAATGAAATTTTATTGATAAATTCATATTAAATTTTGGATTAATCCATAAATTCATGATATATTGACCAAGTCAATTTACTGGTTAATAAAGTCGGATTAATATTTAAGTCAAAATATATGACTTAAATAAAGGCCAAATCACATTTGGGTCAGTCCATTAAGTTAACAAGACGAGCCCAACTCATGTTCTTCAAGCCCAAGGACCAAAATTGCTTGGAAAAAAATACCCCTAAAACGCTAGCTCAAGCCTATATAAAGAGGTCTTCATAAGACCAAAAGGAGGAGGAAGAAAAATAAGACACATAGAAATACATAGAGAATCCTTGCTCTTCAGTGGTGATCTGCGAGTCTTCCGCATACAAAGAAGTCTTCGCTCCAAGTGTTGTGCCGCAAGTACAAAGAAGTCTCCACTCCAAACATTGAGCCACAAGTATTCCATCAAATCAAGAACATCATTGAAGAGAATAATCAAGGGATTACATAACTTTTCTTAAAGATTTTATAAAGATTGTAACATTCGCATAAATTCAAATACAACTACTGTTGTTTGCTTGTTATTTTCCTTTCTTGTTTGCTGTATTTTAGGGTTGAAACTTTAGACGCATACAATGAGTTGTACATATGAAAAAATTAGGATGATTTTTGACATGCTGAGATATGCTATATTTTCAGTAATGAGTTAAGTTTTGTATGTCTGACCTTCTCTGATCCTGATATGAGTTATACATATTAAAAAACTAGGACGAACCTAGACATAATAGATTTAGATTTTCCATATTTTCAAATGAGAATTCAGTCCTTATGTCGGATCTTCTCTGATCATGATATGAGTTATACAGATGAAAGACCTATAATAAACTCAGACATAATAGACTAAGATTAACTATATTTTTAACTAGGTAATTTGTCCGTGCTTCACACGGTCATAAATAATAATTGCATTGAAGTTGCAAATTATCCTTTACTAATATCCATACATTAGAAATAATGGAAAAAATAGATTCTTAAAAAAATATTACAGTAAAACCTCTATAAATTAATACTCTGTAAATTATTATCTCTCTAAAGTAATATTTTTCTCCGGTCCTAACTTGGGCCAATGAAAAAAATTACCAATTTCAATAAGATAATATATTTCCAGAAGACCCCTATATAAATATATGGTCCCATTAATATCATAAATTAATAATTCTTTAAAAGTACAAATATATCTAACATTTCTTATTGCATCCAAGAGCTCCGGTGTTGTCTTTTCGAATTGCACCATAAAATTGTGAAGAGTTCTAGATACGATAAGTGTTTCCTTACGCGTAACCAGTTCCAAATGTATAGTATCATCTTCAACTTCATCATCAATATTGTTTTTTCCGATGTATCCATAATTTCTTCTAAGCTCCGGACCTTTGAACATGCATGACTTTCACCCAGATAATTCAACTAGTTATTGTCATCCATTTTACTGTGGTAACCGAGATTATTAATGATGACCTCAAGTTCATTAATGACGTTTTCACAAGTGGGTTCATTCAAATTCTTTGAGATTGCATACCCCGAACGAATTTTATAGTGTCGAAAACAATTTGCTATTGTCTCTTGCTGAGCATTGTTGTCCAAGCAGAAATTGCAAAATTAATAGCATCCAAAACATTAATCTTTGTTGGATCAGTTTGTCCCATTTCATAGCCTTCTAATATCCTACGATAAAATCTGTTACGATAATACATCTTGAAAGCTTTTATTATCCCAGCATCACAAGGTTGAATTTTGGATTTCATGTTGGGTGGAAAGAAAAACAATTCAACATTTTATAATCCTTCAATATTTCTATTATGGACTGGAAAATTATCTACCATAAGCAAAACTCGTCTACCATGCATTTTGTGGTCAAACCAACGAATATATTCATCAAAAAACACACTTGTCATCATGCTCTTTTGTTTGCACGATAGTGACAATTCAATATATATGATACATAAATTAGTAATACACTATGATTTTGATGTATTCGTTGTCCTTTACGTATAATATTTTTTTCCTATTTTTTATGTGAAATCAATAAATATGATACATAAATTAGTAAGATACAGTGATTTTGATATAATCAAAATTAACCTTCATTAAATCTCAAATCATTCTTTAAATTAATAAATATTAATTTATCCATTAAATAATATCTCTATAAAATAATAAAATTTCATGGTCCCACCTATATTAATTTAAAGAGGTTTTACTGTAGCAATATTCCAACATGAATTTGATTATTTGTCATTATCACATAACTTAAGAACCGCTAATGAATGAATTATTCAGGAAATAATAATCATTGGTTCTTTAATCAACATTAAAAGAAAAATAAAGAGGAAAATAAGAATATATATACAAAGGCATTTCGTAAGAAAAAGAACACATTTAAGTTGCATAGATTATACAATTGTGATATATGTCTCAGAAAAAAATTCAAAAATTTGTTAACAGATTCAAAAAAGAAATTATGCTTGAAGATGAAAGCAATCATAATTTTGGAACTTGCATAATGAATTACTTCAATTGATAAGTGAGAAACTTCATATCTATGTAAAAATAGATAATATGTAAGCTTATATATAGTACTTTTAAGTTATAGAATTTTATATAGAATATCAAAACATGAATTATTGGAACTGAGTATAATAATTATTTTCTACACAATGAATATACCTACTATATGTGTACATGCTCAATATAACCGGAGACAATAACTTTGCAGAAACATAAACAATAGAGTTTAAAACATGTACTCAAAAACAACAAATTAATGACTGTAAAAAAAAAATCAGGATATGTAAAAATAGAATGGAATAGAAAGGAAAAAATCGAGTCCACTGAATGCACAGTGTCCCCTTAAGAAAACTATTCCCCTCTAATACCTGAGGTTTAAAGAATTAGAATCTCTCAGGATGGAACAATGTTATTCACCAACATATTGATACAAAAACAATGGTGCCAATAAGCCACTCAACATGAGCAAATTACATGAATATTTAATTGTGCAGAAGAAGAAGAAGAAGAAGAAGTTCAGAATTTTCGTTGTTTTAAAATGAGAGGAAATCCCTCTATTTATAGATAACAAAGGGTAGTATGAAAAAATATTTACTATGCCTTATCGGAAAGGTCACAACTCATTGGAAAAGTCACAACGCTTTGGAAAGGTCACAACCTTTCATAAACGTCACAACCTTTCTTAAAAGTCGCAACTCTTCATAAAAGTCACAATTTTTCGTAAAAGTCACAACTTTTCATAAAAGTCACAACTTTTCATGAAAGGGGAAGGCTATTTTTGAAAATAAATAAATTAAAAGGGAATCCTTGTTTGTGGTGGCGCCACGTAGGCGGCCCTAGGGTTCTCTTTTATATATATATATATGATATGATATATGATTGTGCGTTCAATCTTGAATGTCTGACATTCTCTGATCATGATATGAGTTGTATAGATGAAAAAACTAGACGAACTCAGACATAATAGACTAAAATTTGCTATATTTTCAAGTGTAGATCAGTCTTGTATATATGATCCTCTCTGATCCTGATATAAGTTATACATATAAAAAACCTAAAATGAACTCAGACATAGTAGAATGAGGTTTGCTATATTTTCCAGTATGATCTTAATCTTGATCCTGATCCACTTTTATTGTAGAATTGGATACAATTTATCGTATACTTACTTTTAATGGTAACTAGACATTGGACTACAATTGCAGGGGCGTACCCACGTATTGAAGTTCGGGTGCTCGAGCATCCATTGACCCCCACGAAAACTCTATATGTATATAGAAAATACTGCAAAATTGTTATAATGAATTCGTGAGCACCCATTAGACAAAACGCCTCGTGGGTTCTTTGGTTCTGAAGTGGCATTCAAAGATCGTTGTTACCCCTCCAGTGAGGGTTCAAGTCCCGGTAACACCCTATATTTCTTGTTGAAAAAAGCAAACGACAACTTCTTCATAGTGTTTTTACTCTTCTTTTTATATACATTTTCACGGTTGTTTTTCAATCTTTAATTTTTATTTTTTTGTACTTCATTTACTAACTAAACTATAAAAATATGTGTAAGCTTCTAGAAAGATTTTTTTTTTGGCTTGAGCACCCACGATCATCAAATTCTGAATCCTCCACTGTACAATTGTGTAGATCATTATACAAAACTCCTCGTGCTTCTTTTAGATACATCATTTCATTTTTTCATAAACAAAAAGTAATTAAACTGACAAAAATGGAAGAACATCAACTAAAAGAATTCTTTCAGATTAAGACGGACACAATCAAAGAGATGAGCTCAGAGCATGCATTTGTTGAAAACTGATTTAGATTATAAGAGATATCGTTTCATTGTTGAACCATCAGAAATAACATTTTCACTCGAATCTAACGTCATTGCTTTAAAAAAATTCTCCTAGTGAAATGGTTTCTTAATAATGCAAGTTGACACCAACTGATAATACAATACACACTATTGTTAGAACAATCAAGATTCAGTGACATTGAGGTTGAATAAGATTTACAGATCTCATTGCAACGCCAGTAATTAAGCAAGTTGATCAAACTTCAACTACTACACAATTTAGTAGAAAAAGAAATGAATCACCAGCATTGTACAATACTTATTTAATGAAGATCCATCACCTGATAAAGCATAGTAGGGTAAATATTTGAGAGCAAACAAAGTATGTAAAAGTTCTTTTTTATATTTTTATTTTTAAAAACAGAATATTCATTGTTGAAAGATTATGTTTAAAGAAATATGAGTTAAGATGCAAGAAAAAGAGTTGTGGTTGGATTGTAGGTGTTATTAGAATAAAATACTTCAGTGTATCCAAAATAACCAAGTATAATAAGAAATGTGAATGCTCGGCTGACATGATGAAATATGATCAAATGCATGCCACATTAACCTTTATAAATGAACACATTATTCAATATGTGCGTGATCTAAAGATTCAATTAATTCAACATTTGTCCAAGCTGATATGAAAAAGAAATTTGAAATAAATGTTGTATATCATAAAGCATGATACGCTAAGAGGTACAAATTTAATAAGAGAAGCACCAAAATAAGACTATTAACTTCTTTCATGATACATACCTTACATCTTGCAACAACAAAATATTCGACGACTAACCCATCGGTGGCCCCCTAAAGTTGGCACCAATTTTCACTTAGACATATTAACTAAGCTTTGTTCATTTTAGACACCTCATGTCATACTGCATTCTATCATTTTAGCACTTTTTTTAACAATCAGTCAAATATATAAGGTGTGTGTAATACACTCACCGATGACGTGTCAAATTAAATAAAAACACGTGGCATATATATTAAAAATTATTTTAAAATAATGATATTTTAATAGAATGAAGAAGTAGCCAATGACTAAATGACATGTGTAATTTTTTACACAATTTTTTTTTTAGAAAAAAACAACCCCACCAAGGTCTTCTTCTCCGCCCCACCCATCCAGACCGTCTTCTCCATTATTCCCCCACCCACCCATTGTCTTCTCCACCTTTGCCCACTCTAACCCCAACCCCTTCCCCCCCCACATTGTCTTCTCCACCCCTCTCCCACCCCACCCATCGTCTTTTTCAAGTTTTTCCGTTGCCCTTCTTCTTTGCGACAACATGAATCGTGGCTCTTCTAATGGATTGAGATTATTATTTTTGTGAAATCTCTTCTTGTTGAAATTCATTATTTTTGTCTGTAGTATCATTAAAACTATTTCTCCATGGAAGGAGTTCAAGCTTTGAGAAATGGTGGACGAAAAAGGAGGAAGAAAATGAAAAAATAAAAATAAAAATGATTAAATGAGTCTTTCACGCACTGGTATTGAGTGTATTACACTCACTATATCATGACAGTAAAAAGTGTCAAAATGACACAACGGGACATTAAATGAGGTGTCTAAAATGAACAAAGCTTAGTCAAGGTGTCTAAGTGAAAATTGATACCAACTTTAGGGGGCCACCGATGGGTTAGGCCTAAAAAGAAAATATGTTCTTCATTTGTTGGCGATAGTTGATAAGCGTATGAAGTTGTGACTTTGACGATTATCCTTAAATATCTTGAATGATTTAGGTATTCATTGTTGATTTTTTTGTAATAGTTGATTGAAAATTTTGATATTGTAACAAACCACATCACAATTTGATTATAAGTGAGTCTCACCATTGCAGTAACTGACAGCCCATTGAATGACTCAGAACTGTATGTTGTCGGCATGTCCCTTCTCCTATTTTCTTCCTTGTGCAATGTCCATTTGTCAAGATCATTATTCATTAACCACACATACGCTTACACGCTTATATCTTTGATCATCTCAATTTTTCTAAAATGATTTTTTTTAAAATGGTCTTTAAATGTAGGGGTGTGTAAAAACCGAACTGACAAATTAACCAAAACAAAAAACTGTTATTGATTTATTGTTATTGGGTTATTGGATTAGCGAATTTTTAATGATTTAAAAAAATAAATTATCGGGCTATCTGTTCGGTATTGGTTTTGAATATTGGGTTATTGCCTAAACCGAGAACCCATTAGGTCTAGTAATTTACTACATTTTCTTGTACATAAATATTATCTGTTAATCTCAATACCTTACTAGTCACTTTGTTTATCCTTTAGCCTTCAATTTACACTTCAAAGTGACTTTTAGTTCACAACTTCACATTATACAAAACGTCAAGATCTAAAGTAAGAACCTTATTCCTCTTAATTTCTCTTTATGTTCCACTTGTAAAAAAAATTCAATACATTATTGTGTTGTCATGTCAAATTTATTAGAAAAGTCATATATTTATTTTATAAGTATTTTCTTATTGGTTCAACCAAAAACCGAACCGTTAAGGACCAAAACCGATAAATCGAAAACCGATAAAAATCTCTTATTGGTTTGGTTATTTGATTAACGTATTTAAAAACCAAAAACCGATAAACCGAATCGATAATACATAAAACTAAATCGAACTGTTCGATTCACACCCCTATTTAAATGTCTTAAACAAAAGCGATGGTACCCAAATGAGGCATGTCAATTTAGAGAATTATACACGGATGAAAGTATTTTGTGATGTCATCTGATATCAATGTTATGCCTTAACGACCTTTGACAAAGTACATGTTCAAATAATTCAAAAACAAAGTCCATCTCTCAATGCTCTTATTCACAACTATTGCAAGGCAAATGGTAATATTGAGCCATTACCGTCCGTTGCAATCATAATCAACAACTCTATATCATATTTTTCGTATACATGTGTTTCATCTACCGATATTAAGGGACGACAAAAAATAAAATCATCAATGCACGACTTGAAAGTCCAGAACACGTAGTTGAATACATTTTCAACGGCATCATCATGTTGCTCTATCTTTCATTCGACTATTGTGCCTGGATTGAAGTGTTGAAAGGCTCCCATGAATCTTAGCAACTCAACAAAATAACTTTTTTCAGTACTATAGACTTTTTCAAAAGCGTGCTTGTGTCTAAGATAGGTCTTTCTTCTACTTATTAAAATGTCATATGCTTTAAGGACAACTTCTTCCCAGTCTTTGATGGAAAACCTGACAAGTAAAAAAAAATTTAATTCTCAAATAAGAAATCAGTATTTTCTTATTGAAGTAAAATGATCTAAGGATGAAATAGTACATTCACATTATTACTATATCAGTACGGAGAACAGAATAAATCATTTCAACATCTGAGTTGAAATGTCCTTCGCGGTATGTACTCATATCTTATGTATATTCTTCAATGTAGCTTCCAACTTTTCACATGTTAGTATGTTTATCCTTAAAAGAAGTCAGCCAAAATATACATCCTTGTTCAACACGCCTTGAAACTAACTATGTACTCCCCTCACTATCTTTAAATATAAAAGCTTAACTTTTTTTGCAATTGTTTCTTTGAATTGAACAACATGCCTTTTTAAATATCAAATAACATTATTAATAAAATTTTGTGCACGCCACGTATATAGTGATGTATACTCATCATGTGTATTGACAAAGATATCTAGACCATCTGAAAGATGATCAAGATATGAAATTTCATGAGAATATATTTCAAGCATGCGCTTTGTGGGTGATATAGTTACTAACTATTGAGTCGGAAGTGGAAAAGGTTTTTCGCCATGAAATGGACTAATGAACATCGGTCTTGGTGACCGATTGGGCGTAAAAAAATCATCATCACAAGATGATACCTCAAATGAGACATTATCTCCTGATAGCTTCGCTTTAGGCAAATCATCACTATCACTGGCTGAAGTTGAGCCATAAATTGAAAGGTCACGGTCATCGATATTCACATAATCAACGAGCTCATCTTGCATTATATTTTTCCACCCAGATTGTCTTCTCCACTATTCCCCCACCCACCCAACATCTTCTCCACCTTTGCCCACTCTAACCCCAACCCCATCCCCACCCACATTGTCTTCTCCACCCCTCTCCCACCCCACCCATCGTCATTTTCAAGTTTTTCCGTTGCCCTTCTTCTTTGCGACAACATGAATCGTGGCTCTTCTAATGGATTGAGATTTTTTTTTTGTGAAATCTCTTCTTGTTGAAATTTATTTATTTTTGTCTGTAGCATCATTAAAACTATTTCTCCATGGAAGGAGTTCAAGTTTTGAGAGATGGTGGCTGAAAAATGAGGAAGAAAATGAAAAATAAAAATAAAAATGATTAAATGAGTCTTTTACGCACTGGTATTGAGTGTATTACACTCACTATGTCATGTCAGTAAAAAGTGTCAAAATGACACAATGGGACATTACATGAGGTGCATAAAATGAACAAAGCTTAGTCAAGGCTTCTAAGTGAAAATTGATGCCAACTTTAGGGGGCCACCGATGGGTTAGGCCTAAAAAGAAAATATGTTCTTCATTTGTTGGCGATAGTTGATAAGCGTATGAAGTTGTGACTTTGACGATTATCTTTAAATATCTTTAATGATTTTGGTATTCATTGTTGATTTTTTTGTAATAGCTGATTGAAAATTTTGATATTGTAACAAACCACATCACAATTTGATTGTAAGTGAGTCTCACCATTGCAGTAACTGACAGCCCATTGAATGACTCAGAACTGTATGTTGTCGGCATGTCCCTTCTCCTATCTTTTTCCTTGTCCAATGTCCATTTGTCAAGATCATTATTCATTAACCACACATACGTTTACACGTTTATCTCTTTGATCATCTCCATTTTTCTAAAATGATTTTTTTTTAAAAATGGTCTTTAAATGTAGGAGTGCAGAAACCGAAATGATCGATTAACCAAAACAAAAAAGAGTTATTCATTTATTGGATTATTGGATTTACGGATTTTTGATTTTTGATTTAAAAATTATCGGGCTATCGGTTCGGTATTGGTTTTGAACATTGGGTTATTGGCTTAACCGAGAACCCATTAAGTCTAGTAATTTACTATATTTTCTTGTACATAAATATTATATATTAATCTCAATACCTTACTAGTTACTTTGTTTATCCTTTAGCCTTCAATTTACACTTCAAAGTGACTTTTAGTTCACAACTTCACATTATACAAAACATCAAGATCTAAAGTAAGAACCTTATTCCTCTTAATTTCTCTTTATGTTCCACTTGTAAAAAAAATTCAATACATTATTATGTTGTCGTGTCAAATTTATTAGAAAAGTCATATATTTAGTTTATAAGTATTTTCTTATTGGTTCAACCAAAAACCAAACCGTTAAGGACCAACACTGATAAATTGAAAATTGATAAAAGTCTCTAATTGGTTTGGTTATTGGATTAACGTATTTAAAAACCAAAAACCGATAAACCAAATCGATAATACATAAAACCAAATCGAACCGACCGATTCACACCCCTATTTAAATGTCTTAAACAAAAGCGATGGTACCCAAATGAGGCATGTCAATTTAGAGAATTATACACGGATGAAAGTATTTTGTGATGTCATCTGATATCAATGTTATGCCTTAATGACCTTTGACAAAGTACAAGTTCAAATAATTCAAAAACAAAGTCCATCTCTCAATGCTCTTATTCACAACTATTGCAAGGCAAAAAGTAATAATGAGCCGTTACCGTCCGTTGCAATCGTAATCAATAACTCTATATCATATTTTTCATATACATGTGTTTCATCTAGCGATATTAAGGGACGACAAAAAATAAACCCATCTATGCCCGACTTGAAAGACCAGAGCACGTAGTTGAATACATTTTCAACGGCATCATCATATCGCTCTATCTTTCATTCGACTATTGTGGCTGGATTGAAGTCTTTCAAGGCTCCCATGAATCTTAGAACCTCAACAAAACAACTTTTTTTCAGTACTATAGACTTTTTCAAAGGCGCGCTTGTATCTAAGATAAGTCTGTCTTCTACTTATTAAAATGTCATATGCTTTAAAGACAACTTCTTCGCAGTCTTTGATGGAAAACTTGACAAGTAAAAATAAAATTAATTGTCAAATAAAGAAATCAGTATTTCCTTATTGAAGTAAAATGATCTAAGGATGAAATAGTACATTCGCGTTAGTACTATATCAGTACGGAGAATAGAATAAATTATTTCAACATCCAGGTTGAAATGTCCTTCGTGGTATGTACTCATATCTTATGTATGTTCTTCAACGTAGCTTCAAACGTTTCACATGTTTGTATTTTTATCCTTAAAAGAAGTCAACCAAAATCTACATCCTTGTTCAACACGCCTTCAAACTAACTAAGTACTCCCCTCACTATCTTTAAATATAAAGGCTTAAATTTTTTTGCAATTGTTTCTTTGAATTGAACAACATGCCTTTTTAAATATCAAATAACATTATTGATAAAATTTTGTGCACGCCACGTATATAGTGATGTATACTCATCATGTGTATTGACAAAGATATCTCGACCATCTGAAAGATGATCAAGATATGAAATTTCATGAGAATGAATTTCAAGCATGCGCTTTGTGGGTGATATAGTTACTAACTATTGATTCGGAAGTGGAAAAGATTTTTCGCCATGAAATGGACTCATGTACATCGGTCTTGGTGATCGATTGGGCGTAAAAAAATCATCATCATTTGATGACACCTCAAATGAGACATTATCTCCTGATAGCTTCTCATTAGGCAAATCATCACTATCACTGGCTGAAGTTGAGCCATAAATTGAAAGGTCACGGTCATCGATATTCACATAATCCACGAGCTCATCTTGCATTATATTTTCCCTATATGTGTAAAAAATATAATTATTTACCTCATAAGATAAACTTACTTTAACAAATAATAGTCAAAGTATAATTATTGAGTATTACCAGTCACTTTTATTAATAGTTTCATTCAAATAAAAATCACATCGATCGGTAAGAATATTTTGGTAATGGGTCATGTTAGGAAAATTACTGAATTGGATTATGGATAATCCATCAGGGTTATTACAATTTTCTAATTGAGGATAAATATCAGCCGATAAAGGAGAACGTCGTTGACTAGTCCTAGGCTCCTTCCTAACATAGATTTCAAGCATAGTTAACTTGATTTGATCTATGTAGTCGTTTGGAACCCTCAAATAATTGATCAACGATTCGTCATTATAGATAATCCACTCTTCAACATTTACTTGTCCTTGTGATAAAAATAAATTAGGATATTTTTCGACCATAAATCAAATTATAATTAGTGCTATTTACACTCATTCTTTTATAAATTGATGAAATAAATTGTTGATATCGGACATTAAGTGAATACTTAACATTGTGTTTGGGAGTACAATTATAATGAATGATATTTTCATCATGTATAATTTCACCACTCAAATAAATTGAATTACACGACCTAAAGTATACCCTAGGCATGGCATGACATGACATATAAGACCCCAAGAGGCCATACATGAGCCACTTGACATACATACAATACAATATAATAGAAAGTATGAGAAAATTAAGCAATAGGTCTCATATCATAAAAGAGTTTGACATAAAAGTGGAAGTCTTAATCATAGTTTTGACAAGTCAATCTATACATCAAAAGAGTGGTTGGGATGTAACTCATACACCACGTACAACAATCCGAAAACTACAGACATGAGCAAGCATAGTGTAACGACCTGATTCCGTCATTAGGGAAAAGCCAACGGGGAAAGAATTGGACCAGAAAAACTTCTTGGTAAAAACTTGAAATTTCCTAGCCTAGTCCAGATTTGGACGAAATCAGAGTCAGTAAGGTCTAGGGAAATCTGGTAACAATTGGGAGATCTAATTATGAATTTGATCACATGAGTAGATAGCTAAGACGTTAAGGAATCCATACGACTTTACAGAATCGAATTAGGGCGAGTAGAACTCCCGGAACTGATCTTAATTTAGCTCACTGTTTCCGTTCAAGACACCAATGCGGGATTATTTCCTCCAGGGCAGGGCCGCTGTAGCAGGAGGAGGTTCGCTGTGGCGGGACAGTCGCGACTTAAGTCGGAAATAAACCCCCAAAATGTTATTATTCTGCAAATTTCATTCTTAAGAGTTAGGGGACAACCCCAGGCGATTTCTTGGCAGTTTTCCATGAAATTTGGTGCTAAAGGTAAGGATTTTACTCCTCTAATCCATTTTTCGATCCGTAGAACTTGGATTCTTGGTTAATTACTATTGGGGGAGGGTTTTGATCTGAAACTAATGGTGAAAAAAGCCCTAAATTTGGTATTAGGATCTTGGGTTTGGTCTAGGGTTAATGGGTTTGTTATAATCTAGATAATTAGACCTTTGATTGTTGATCCTTGCGTATATTAGTTTTTTGTAGACCTAGAACAAGTGGGAAGATTCAAGTGCCTTAGGGGATTCAAGCTTGGATTTGAGGTAGGTGATGGTTGTGATTTCATGTTGTATGATATAAGTTTGTACTTGCTTCATCATAATGCATGAATGTATGTGAATGTTGCATTATTGATCACACTAATCGTGAATGAGGATAATTAAATGCCATGAATCATGACATGATTGTATGATTTTGAGAATGTACTTGTGATTGTGATTGTGTCTTGTTGAATAGATCGGGTGTTACGTTCCAACACACTAACTAGGATCGGGTGCCACGTACCAGCATAAACATTGGAACAGGTGTCATGATCCGATACACTAACTGGGATCAGGTTCCACGTACCGGCATAGACATTGGAATGGGTGTTACGATCCAACACACTAACTTGGATCGGGTACCACATACCGATACACTAATAGTTTAGGTATGAGTTTCATGAGAGGACCATTGAATTGGGTTCCGTGAGAGGACCGTTGAATTGTGTTGTGTATCTACTTGTGATGATTACGTTCATATCTAATGGTGATTGAGGTTGAAAGACTGTTTGTTGTTCTAAAATGATAACTAGTGTGTATTATTGAGAACGTGGAATGATACATTGATCCTGAAAAGATGACTAATATTGTATATGTTCGGTATATGTCTGTTTTATAATGTTGTGGTTTCTTGCATGTGTTTCACTTATTGGAATAGCTGCGTGATCGTACCATACACTGTGGTTGTGTACTGATACTGCACTTGTTGTTCTTTGTTGAGTACAGGGCATATTCAGGCGGCTATTGATAGACCTCAATTAGGTGACTATTGAGCGTGACCAGATTCAAGGGTGAGCCAGTTCTTTTAGGCTGCCATGGATCTTTCTTGTTTAAGTCCACTCTTTTCAGACTCAAACTATTTGTTTAAGGTGTTTTTTTAGTCTCGGGATTGTACCCCTTGTTCTTAGACTTGTCATTGGTAGAGTTTTGGTACAATGACTTTCAGGTTCTAGGGGTTAAGATTTTTGTATTAGTTTGGTTAAGTTATTTGTTTAAACTTTGGAGTTTATGGGAACTCCGTATTTATTTTGGTCATTTAAACCTGCTTCCGTATCTTTAAATGAATAGTTTTTGGTTAATTTGTTTAGTCTGGGTTGTAGTAATGGTTCTCCCACCGGAGGGTTAATGTGGTTTCCAATCACAACGGTCTGGGTCGTAACAAATTTGGTATCAGTGCTCTAGGTTCGTTGATCTTATTGTACCAAAATGAGTCTAGTAGAGTCTCGCGGAATGGTACGAAGACGTCCGTACTTTTCTTCTAGAGGTTATAGGACTTTAGGAAAAAGTCACTTCTTTCTACTCCTTCGTGCTATGACTTGAATCCAATTGGTATCTGGGTGAAACAAATTGGTATCTTTCCTCCTTCACTCTATGGTTCGAACTAGAGCAACAAAAGTGGTAACACCATCACTAGCAAGAGAGGATGTGTATAGACTACCGACAATTGAATAGGGTCGCCATTTGGAACAAGTATTCACTGCCTCAGATATATGATCCTTTGACAAGTTGAAGGGTGCGTCAGTTTTCTCTAAGATTGATATAAGGTATGGTTACCATCAGTTCAAGATTAGGCCTGAGGATATGCCCAAGACGGCGTTTAGAACCCCCTATGGGCACTATGAGATTCTAGTTATGTCATTTAGGTTGACAAATGTGCCTGCAACTTTTGTGAGTTTGATGAATGGCGTGTTCAAACCATTTCTTGATTCGTTTGTTATAGTATTTATGTATGACATTTTGGTTTATTCGAAAAGTGAGGAATAGCATGCCGACCATCCTCGTATTATTCTGGATGTTCTTGGGAAACAAAAGTTGTATGCAAAATTTTCTAAGTGTGAATTTGGGTTGACTTCGGTTACCTTTTTGGGGCATGTAGTTTCAAGAAAAGTGGCAATGGTAGATCCCCAAAAGATTGAAGCAGTCAGAAAATTGGGTCCGACCTAGTTCTGTGACTGAAATTAAGAGTTTTGTGGGGCTCGCTAGCTACTATCATCGCTTGTGAAGAGATCAAGGTCAGATTTGCAGATTCGAGTTTATAGGTGACAACATTCAAGAAGTTTTGGTAAGGGACGATTAGATAATGAACACCATTACTTTGGAAAAATGCATTTAGTATTGTTGTCATAACATGTATGGGTTGTTTAGCAAATGATGAAATTAAGTTATGCCAATTGAGGTTAGAAGCTATACTATGATTTCCTGGATTGATGGTATATCAAAGAGAGTCATGATACGACTACTACAATAGCAACAATGCTTACTTGGTTAAGTTATTATGTGTGTTACAATTATGGAGAACCTGGGCATATGAAAAAGAAATCAGCAAGGCCGTGGAGGATGGGGAAATGGTAATGCGGGTAGAGGAGTAGTGCAGCCATGCAAAGAGGTTACCCGTCAAGATGATAGGGCTCAGTTTTATGCATTTCTGGGCAAGACCGAGGCTGAGGGTCAGATGCAGTGATCACAAGTACTATTATTATTTGTGACCGGATGGCTAATGTGTTGTTTGATCTGGATTCTACTTATTCTTATGTGTCTGTGCGATTTGCCTCAGAATTTGATATGATTTGTGATATATTCAATGCCCCCATCTATGTTTCTACCACAGTTGAAGAGTCAATCATAGTCACCCATGTATATCATGTGGTCCTGTTGTGTTATGGATTTTCAGATTTGGGTTAATTTGGTTATGTTAGATATGACTGACTTGATATAATCTTAGGCATGACTTGGTTGTCTCTTTATTATGTCGTGCTTAATGGTAATGCTAAGTCAGTAACTCTAGAGATCCTGGGTAGGGAAAAGTTAGAGTGGGAAGGGGGTACAAGCCTAAGTCAGCTAAGGTCATATCTTTCGTACGGGGTAGGAGATTGGTGGGGTAGGATTTTTTGGCATAATTGGATCATATTCGGGATGCTGAGGTTGAGTCTCCCTTTATTGAGTCTATTTCCTGTGGTGTCAGAATTTAAAGAAGTGTTTCCTACTTATTTGTCTGGTATGCCTCCGAATAGAGATATAGATTTCTACATTGACTTGGAAACTGGCACTCGCCCTTCCCCATTCGTCCTTATTGCATGTTGTGGCAGAATTGAGAGAGCTTAAAGATCAAATTGAAGGGCTTCTTGATAAAGGTTTCATCCGTCCTAGTGCTTCCCCGGGGGGTGCTCCTGTCTTGGTTGTTGAGAAGAAGGATGGTAGTATGAGGACTGGTGATTTTATATTAAGCCATAAAGGAGTGGATTGATACCAAAATGACAAGCTTATGGATAAAGAAAGTCCCATTGAGTATACTTGGGTGAAGGAAATTGAAGTATTTTAGTAAGAAAGTGCGTATAAAATTGGGTTAGTCCTTTGAATTTGATGAGTTTACATGAGTTTGAGGCGTCGTGTTGATGAAAAGGTTGACTTCGTAGTAATAGTCAAGGCTGACTGAGTGTAGTGGTAATAAGAGTTCGTGATGGATTGTGACGGAATGCAATTATATAATAAGATTGTAGGTTAAGTAGATTTTGTATAGTAATTACGACTTGCGAGTATCCAAGGTCGTGGTTTTCTAATATTTGGTGAGTAACGTGGTTGTAGTGAAAGTTTTAAGAGATGGTGGTACACCACTCAAATAGAATTTTAAAGAGCTAGAGTAATAATGAAGAAAAATAGTGGGATGTAGTACAACCTTTAGAGAGAGGCGAGAGCAAGAATATTTTATTTGATTGCAAAGGCTAAGAGATATCTTCAGAGTGGTAGATACTTGAGTTCAGAGATGCGTGATTTCATTCGTTCTGCTGTGGCTATGTTAATAGTGTCATAGGTCCATCAGATTGGTTGACAACTATTGGAAAAGACTTGAGAAATGAGTGTACAGACATTAGCTCAAAAGTGATGATAAGTGCTATGTTTTGTTTTTGAGTTTAGTAAAGAGTACGATTGAATTTTAGTGAAGGATATTGTAAGATCGATGGAGATGCGATCAATGATAAGCGAAGATCTATGTATTCATAAGAATCTTCAAGGTACAAGCTTATGTTGATAGATAAGGGGATTGTGTTATACGGTTGAAATTACAATTCATATTTTTCATTGTAAGTCTACATTCGTGGTAATATATTTTGTCAAGATATGAATTGGCAAGGTGAGAAATGATCAATTGTAGACAGTATTGAGCATTTGAAAGGACTTACACCTTGGATGAGTCGTAAAGTTTATTACTATTGATTATTAAGTACCTAAGAAAGGTTTCATTTAAAAAGTGTTGGTTTATAATAAGGTAAATGGTCGGAGTGTTTATGATGGTTGTTAGTATTGTGAGTATGATTCACTAGTTATGCTCTCGTGTGTTTTTACTTTTGTGGGTGGATACCTAGTGGTGGACCAGGGGTACCGAATCCTATGATGTTCTTTTGGTTGAGTGGGAAGATTGGGAAGATTTGGTTATTTCGAATGACATAATTGGTGTTGTCTTGGAGTTGTTAATGTATTTTAGTGGTTCTACATGTACCACCTTGCTTATGAGAATTCATAGAAGAGCTACCATGCATATTTATGGTTTTTCGACAATCTAATATTTCATCTTATCATCGAGGTCATGTATCGATTATGTGTGGTTGAATGTGGGGATCATTGGGTCTAGTTCTACTGTTCTTAAGAGGTAACCTGCAATTACTAAATCTAGTTTTTCGATAGTGTTGTTAGAGGGTTTGTATGCCTGGACATATCCCTCGATGAGTATCTGATGTCTAAAGATCAATTTTTTTATAACTTAAGCTCATGGGAATTTATGTTGTGGGATGGAGATGTTGTTAAGAACTATGATTGTTTGGGTATTATGAGTGTGTATTAGTTGGTTCAGGTTCACCTCTAATTGTTGAGAGTATTGATTTAGAATTTTATCATGGTTATGTGAGAAAGGATTCGTCCTGATGGTTGTGTCAAAGTCCTTGATAACATGTTGCAGACATGTGTACAATCAACTTTGGTGGTTATTGGGAATAGCTTTGTTGTTAGTTAAGTATACATACAACAATAATTATCACTCGAGTATAGTGATGACTTCATTGAGGCATTGTATGGGAGGATGTGTAGGTATTGAATTGGTTGGTTTGGGGATGAAGATATTATCATAAAGTGAGACTCAGTTTTGTTAAACAAGACCTTCTGTATGAGGAAGAACCGGTTGAAATTCTTGATCGTGATGTCCGAAAGCTAAGGACATGCGAGACAAGTATGCCCAGTTGTTCAACAATTCAGGTACTACTCTACCCTTCTTTAGCCAGTCTTTCCTGGTTGATCACTCGGGGACGAGTGATGGGTAAATTGGTATCTATTGTAACGACCTGATTTCGTCGTTAGGGAAAAGTCAATGGGGAAAGAGTTGGACCAGAAAACTTTTTGGTAGTAACTTGAAATTTCCTAGCCTAGTCCAGATTTGGACGAAATTGGAGTCAGTAAGGTCTAGGGAAATCTGGTAACAATTGGGAGATATAATTATGAATTTGATCATATGAGTAGATAGCTAAGACGTTAAGGAACCCATACGACTTTACGAAATTGAATTTGGGCGAGTAGAACTCCTGAAACTGATTTTAGCGTGAACATGTATTTCTGAGTGTCATGGGTTGAATGTGTGTTGTGAAATGGGGGTTTGGAACTCTTAATTTAGATCACTGTTTCGGTGCAAGCCGCCAAGGGGATTATTTCTACCAGGGCGGGGCCGCTGTAGCGGGATGAGGTCCACTGTGGCGTGATAGTCGCGACTTAAGTCAGAAATAAACCCCAAAAATGTCATTATTCTACAAATTTCGTTCTTAAGAGTTAGGAGACGACCCCAGGCGATTTCTTGGCAGTTTTCCATGAAATTTGGTGCTAAAGGTAAGGATTTTACTCCTCTAATTCATTTTTTGATCCGTAGAACTTTGATTCTTGGTTAATTATTATTAGGGGAGGGTTCTGATCTGAAACTAATGGTGGAGAAAGCCCTAAATTGGGTATTAGGATCTTGGGTTTGGTCGAGGGTTATTAGATTTGTTATAATCTGGATAATTAGACATTTGATTATTGATCCTTGTGTATATTAATTATTTGTAGACCTAGAACAAGTGGGAATAATCTGTAAAGGGAAGATTCAAGTGCCTAAGGGGATTCAAGCTTGAATTCGAGGTAGGCGATGGTTGTGATTTCATGTTGTGTGATATATGTTTGTACCTTCATTATAATGCATGTATGTATGCGAATATTGCATTATTGATCACACTAATCGTGAATGAGGATAATTGAATAATTGAATGCCATGAATCATGACTTGATTGCATGATTATGAGAATGTACTTGTGATTGTGATTGTGATTGTGGATTGTTGAATGGATTGGGTGTTACGTTCCGACACGCTATTGGGATCGGTTGCCACGTACCGGTATAAACATTAGAACGGGTGTCACGATCTGACACACTAACTGGGATCGGTTGCCACGTACCAGCATAAACATTAGAATAGGTGTCATGATCCAACACACTAACTTGGATCGGGTACCACGTACCGGTACACGAACAGTTTGGGTATAGGTTCCATGAGAGGACCATTGAATTGGGTTTCGTGAGAGGACCATTGAATTGTGTTGTGTATCTACTTGTGATGATTACGTTCATATCTAGTGGTGATTGAGGTTGAAAGACTGTTTGTTGTTTCTAAAATGATAACCAATATGTATTATTGAGAATGTGGAATGATACATTGATCCTGAAAAGATGATTAATATTGTATATGTTCGGTATATGCCTGTTTTTATAATGTTATGGTTACTTGCATGTGTTTCACTTATTGGAATAGCCGCGTGATCCTACCAGTACACTACTGATACTACACTTGCTTGTTCTTTGTTGAGTACCGGACATCTTCAGGCGGCTATTGATAGACCTCATCTAGGTGACTATTGAGCGTGACCGGATTCAAGGGTGAGCCAGTTCTTTCAGGCTGCCATAA
Source organism: Solanum piurae (assembly GCA_029582685.1). NCBI lineage: Eukaryota > Viridiplantae > Streptophyta > Magnoliopsida > Solanales > Solanaceae > Solanum > Solanum piurae. The sequence goes on from JAJOOO010005156.1 coordinate 26,929, forward strand.
ATCTTTCTTGTTTAAGTCCACTCTTTTCGGACTCAGACTATTTATTTAAGGTGTTTGTTTAGTCTCGGGTTGTACCCCTTGTTCTTAGACTTGTCGTTAGTAGAGTTTTGGTACAATGACTTTCAGGTTCTAGGGGTTAAGACTCCCGCATTAGTTTGGTTAAGTTATTTGTTTAAACTTTGGAGTTTATGGGAACTCCGTATTTCTTTTTGTCATTTAAACTTGCTTCCATATTTTTAAATGAATAGTTTTTGGTTAAGTTGTTTAGTCTGGGTTGTAGTAATGGTTCTCTCACCAGAGTGTTAGTGTGGGTGCCAATCACGACGGTCTGGGTCATGACACATAGTAATGGTGACATGATCCTTGGAACATGAGGACTCACCAAGTCTTCAACAATCAATCAATCAACTAGCCACCAGCGGGAGGAGGAGAAACTTCGGACCCTAAATTATGAGACAATGTAGGCACAAGTATGCATTAGTACATAAAATGTTCTAAGTATGGGAAAATGCATGAAAACATGAGATATGATCATAAGGAGGCGTGAAGGAAAACATGATATGCATCACCAAGCTAAAACATAGTAAAATTTTAAAAGAGGAATCATAAAATATGAACATGGTCAATGCATCTTAAAATCATAATGAAAGCTTCATTAACGCTTTCAGAAACTTAGTTCATTTTTGTGGGATATTTACCATTAACCAACATAGACCATGTCAACTATAACATAGAATTCGGTGTCTTGGTCCCACACCGAAAAGAGATGTCTTATTTGCCAGTGTAATACCATAACTTTTAGGTTAGGTGGATCCACTAGCTATGTCACTTAAGACAAATCGTACATGGGCACATAGTTAGTGACAAGGAGATTGCTACTAGAGACCCGACCTCTACTAACGGGTTAGCCTCCATCTCAATATCCTCTGAGTGATAAGTAAAAATCCCAACGAAATATTCATATTCATATTTATATTATCATTCTTGGAAAAGCATAGTTTAGTTACCAGTCTAATCTTAATTCATCATAGAGTAGCTCTTTTAATCATGATTCATACATGTGTGGAGAAACCTTTCACCAATCATGACTTCATAATATGTGAGAAAACCTTTCACAATTTCATTGATGCTTATCTTAAAGAAACTTTAATTCATAAAACATCTTTTCCATAAATGATGCATAACTTTAACAAGTCATCATTTATAGGTTCATAACCTTCTTCATAAATTCATAGTCAAAATCATGAATAATGCATGGGTCCATATGAAATCAATTGGAAAATATGTAATTGAATCAAATCATTCATAATAAAATTAAAATCAAACAATTGAATCATAACAAATAGGAGACACAGAGAATTAGATAAAACCATAATCAATTTTGATGAAATTGAATTGACAACTTGGATATCTTTTGGGACCCAATGGATGAATGAAATCCATTGGTGAATTTCCGCATACCTTGATAATCAAAGCCCAAAAGCAAAAGAGTAAAAAGGGTACTTGAAGCTTGAATTCTAAGTTTTATTCCTTGAAGCTTGAGAGGAGGGGATGAATGTGGATGAAAATTGGGGTTTTGATAGAAGGAAAGAGTTGAGTTAGTTTTAGGAATAGAAATCTAGTTATATGACTTAAAAATAGGGTCAAAATGACATAGTATAGATATTAAATTCATAGAAAAAGACCTAAATATCCTTAAGAAATAACTGTCGAACAGTTCTACGGTCCGTAGAACTTTCTACGGCCCATATTGGTCAACCGTAGAACCAACAAAACCCAAAACTACTTCCAACTTCCATGAGACATTTCTACGGTCTGTTATCTGGTCCATGGTTTATAGACCCCTTCCACAAAATCTCACTTTGAGTCCAAAATTTCACTTAGTCTTGATCTCTTCTACGAGACTCCTTTTACGACCCGTACAACAAACAACTACCTATGAAATTCTTCTGTAGGTCTGAGGTCTTAGATCAAATCTCTGAATTCTTTATACGAAAGTCATTTACGGCTCGCCTAAGTTCATATGGTTCGCCATGTCATGTTGTAGGTCAAACTTCAGAAACTTGAAATTTCAGAAATTCAACTCAACTTCTACGATTGCCTTTCTATGACCCGTAGGACTTTCTACTGTCCGTAGATTGGACTCATAGTTCACTACTTCAAAAAAAAAATTGTACCTTTTTCTTTAAACTTGACTTTCCAATTTATGAGGTGTTACATTGAAACTCTAACTTTTGGTTCAAAAGACATTATTTATATGATTGAAATGAAGAAAAATAGAGGATTAAAGATGTTTAAGGTGCTATGTTTGAGCATCCCTAAATAAAGCTTGGAGGGGAGTATGAGGATTAAACAAAATAAAAATACATAACGTAATAATTTTTTTCATTTTTATGATATGTCGAATCAATATAATTGTATGCCAAACATTTCAAAAATTACATAAAGAGACACAATTTAATGTAAAACAAAAAATATTCCTTTTTTGTAAAGCAAAATTAAAACTCTCACTTTATAAAGTGTAAGAAAACTTCCACTTTGTGAAGTGAAAGAAAAAGTACCATTTTAAAGTGTATGAAAAACTTCCGTTTTATATTTAAATTTAGACGTTAACTTTTTTAACGTCAGTCATTTAATTTTTTTTATAAAACGAAATAAAAGCTACACTAAGCCTC
>JAJOOO010005157.1:0-26823 GCA_029582685.1 Solanum piurae
AAAAAATTCTTTAAATTTGAAAGATTTTTCAAAAAGTATTTTTTGAATTTTTTTTTGTTTGGGGGGTAGGGGTGGGGATAAGGGTAAAAAATTATTTGAAATTAAAAAAATAAGAAAATTTTAATTTTTTTTTTTTGGATGTGGAGGGTCGGGTACGGAGTATGGGGTAGGATAAGATTTTTTTTTTTATAATTTTAGGATGAAGTAGGCTTTTGGAAAATGTTTTCCTTTATTTTTTAAGGGAGGTCATTTTTCTTAAATTTGAGAAAATTAAGTTGATATGGAAAATATTTTCCAAAACATTTAAGCCAACTAAATATGAAAAAATTAGAAAACATTTTCCATTCACACCAAACACGCCCTAAAAGACGTACTAGTTTAATGAACTCAAAAGGGAAATCACCATGGTACAAAAGATAGTTACCTGGAAATGTATAAAAAACATAGTTTTAGTATCCCCGTATAATGTTGGGTCCACCTAAAGCACGAAACAGAGATATTATATTATAGTTATTAAATATTGAGTATTTACTAACAAATTTTCTAATATACATCTTAAAACCACAATATTCAATAGTTAACACACATCCTTCTTCCACAAAATGATAGAATAATGGAATTAAAAATTTGATATAAACTTACTCTCCAACCAACTTGTAAGATATCTGATTCTTTTCGAATTTTTAATCGAGATCCACTGTGTTGTTGTCCTTTAACTTGAGGATTGTACAAAGCATTATCCATTCTGGCTTCCGCAAACTTGCTAATTGGATTATGTGGAATCCGAGCTATTGCAACCTAAAAAAAATTAATTAATTATTTTTAGTAAATCTTACAGAGTACCCAAATTAACCTAAGAATAACTTGTTCCTTTATTACTTCAAATCCAATTAAATAAAACATGGACATTAAAAAACAATTTTTATACCCATATACCACCTTATATCCTTGTAAAGATATGTATCTTCCATTTGGGCCACTATTGTTGTTGCTCTGCATTAGAAAATGAACTTATTTTTAGGTTTGAAATATGCGAGATATATAGAAGTAAATTGGCATAAATCATCTTACAACATAATATTCATCGTCGAATGTGACATCCTCTGGCAGGGGCATACGACTTAATCTTATAATATCATCCTTTGTAATTATCTTAACATGAATAGTTTCAAAAGGGCATCCTCCATCTTTTGACCATATTGTCGATGACCTATTAGTTGCCGATGAGAAAGTTGAATCTTTCTTGATTCTAGATAAAGTAGGTTTCATCTGTTCAATCAGATGTTTAATTGCATGTCAATAATATCATATCCAATATGAACAAAATGATAATGAAATGAAAAGAGAGTAGAGATATGCCTTAGGATGAAAATTATGGTCCTTCAATAAAGGGTGATCAAATGCACGTTGTTTGTAGAAATCTACACAATCGTATGTATCTCCCTATTTAGTCTGTAAACAATCAAAAATAATAAAATAAGTAGCGTAAGTTACAAGAAGATGTACCTTTTAAACACAAACATACCCATGAGAACAATTGTTAGTAAATGGTAATACTACTGCTTTTTTTTTTTACAAAAAAAAAAGGAAAAAAATTCAAATATGCTATCAAACTTTGAGAAAAGACTTATCTAGGTCATTCGTTAATATTTTGTTCATTTATGCTACTTTCGTTGAGAAAAGGTTCATCCATGCCATTATTATTAACGAAAAATAGTCTGATAGGTGTGTCCTAAGCCATTGTTATGCCCTTATCTCCAATTTGCAAGATAAAATGCAAAAGTTGTACTTAATCCGTTTTAATTCATTTGTTTGATTGGACTTGACATAAAGTTTCAAAAGGTAATTTTGTTTTGAATCTTGTGATCTTAAAATAAATATATATAGAATATATCAATGTGCTCTTAAATCTTGTGGTTTAAACATGTTATGTAAAAAATAGAATCAAATAGTTTACAAAAACGAAAAAAATATGTTTCTCAAAACAGATTAAAAAAAAGTAAAACAAACAAATCGAAACAGACTAACCTGCTCAATCTTCAACTACAACAAAATTTTACACACAAAGAAGGAAAGGGAAGGTTCTCCATTTCCCAAGAATCATGTGACAAATGAATGTTTTTCTCTAATACAAAAGTGATATTATCTAATAAAATGTCTTTTGCGACTTAGAAGTACAATAAAATAAATTTTTTGAAAAAAAAATACCTTTATTGTTTTGACAGCTGGCTCAAAATTTTCAGTTGTTTCTCTAACTCCGCATCCTCTAATTTGGATAGATTTTTTTGTCCTTCCACCCTATTATAACTCAACATAAATTATAACAACAATAACGTTTGTTGAACCATTCTTTGATGCATTCTGAATTCATTTCTTTTTATAGGCATGAATCTTAGGTGTATTGAAGAAATTAGACTAATTAATACAACATGAAAGCTCAACACTGAATTTGATTTGCTAGGTGTTGTTGAAGAAGAAGGAAGCTCACGATTGGAACATATCAAAGGAACAGGTCCAACGAAGTTGACTGACGTGTCTGCAACAAGTGTTGATGAAGAAGGAAGTTGACGACTGGAACATGTCAAAGGAACATGTCCAACAAAGCTGACTGACGAGTTTACAATACTGTTGTAGAATTAGAGTCGCACTAGGATTAGACAACTAATATTAGTTAGAATTATATTACGACTAGGATTAGATTATTTATAATTGTTTTATTATTATATTAGTAATAGGTATTGTAGTAGGACTCTAAGTATAGTTAACTTAGGACTCTACAATCCCTATATAAGGAGTATGTACTCAACAATTTTATTCATCAATACAGTCCTTGATTTCTCTAATGCTAGATGTGAGATTTATACATGGTATCAGAGCATAAAAGCTCTTCCGCTCTCTGAATATTGATAAAAAATAAACCACACGTTAAATTGTAATGACCACTTCTACCAAAAATATGTCGACCTCCTCACTTCACCAACTCATTGCCGCTTGCTCCATTAAACTTAAGCAAACAAACTACCTCATATGGAGGACAAAAATATCCCAATTGATTCAGGTGATGAAACTAACGTATCTCATCTATGAACCAAGTAAAAGTAGTTGTTCCACTGGATAGACTGCTGGGAAAGTTGTAAAAGTTAAGAAGGATGCAAAAGATAGTGGCACCATTGATGATTGGAAGGAGAAAAATATGTTAATAAGGAGTTGGATCTCAAGCACCTTGACTGAAGAAAGCATGCACCTAATTGTGGGTTGCTCAATTGCCAAGGAAATATGGGAATGCTTGGAAAAAGCTTATATTCAAGCAACAAAAATAATTAATTTTGCTAGAGGTTTAGGTCTCAAATACAAGACCTTTGTCATATTAGGCTGGGGAAGAGGAAACAACAACACTAACTCCAGAGAAACAGGTTCAAGCCTACTGGACAAGGAACAGGTTCTCAGAACAGTCAATATGGACCAGGTTCTCTGAACAATAAAAGTTCTCAAAGTAAAAATAAGAAGAGGAATAATATTGAGTCATGTCAAATCTATGGTAGGAATAATCATACTGCTCTTAAGTATTTTTTCTGGTGGAAATACTCGTATCAATTTGCTCTGATACCATGTGAGAAATACATTATTGAATTATTTTTTTGTCTACATTATTACATTGAGATCATATTTATAGACATAAGAATACAATCCTTTACCAAGTAGGATACTATTTATTATTCCTATTCCTATTCTAATAGGATTGTATAAATCTATTCATATTCTAATAGGATTGATAAACCTAATGTAACACCTCACAAGTTGAAATAACTAGGAAGAAACTAATAATTGGAATTACTCATTTTTGGAAAGAATGAAAATCTGAAAATTTGTTTAAGTTAGGAAAAATTAAGTTTTGGTCAACTTCGAACGACTCCTAGCTCAAGATGAGTTAGGTGTAGTTCCAGATATGGTTGGAAAGCTCTTGGAACGATCTTTTCAACTTCGCCAAGTTTGCGTGATTCCAAGTTTGTATGGATAAGTTATGCCCTTTGGAAGTTGGGCTGTTGGATTAAGGAAAGTCTAATCTAGATTTTTGAAGGGTAGATTAGTCTTTTCCTTACCCAATTTATTTAATTCACTTTAGTGAATTAATTAAGGGTCAAATCAGAAGGAGATCAGTTTAGTCAATTGGAAAATACGCTAGGGCTTGGAGAAAAGAGAAAAGAAGGGAGAGGAGAAGAGGAAAAGCAAGAATTCACCAAGAACGATCAGTTTTGGTTGTGGATTCGCCAAGGAATTGGTCTTACAAGGTATGTGAGTCTTTCATAGCGTTGGGTTCATTCACCCACGTGCCAAGCATCTTTAGTTAAGCAAAATTTGTCCCTAAAAGAGTTTGAAAGTTGATGTTATTGACATGTATTATTGAATTTGAATGTTGTTTATGAATTGGGATAAATTGAGGAGTTTCTGAGATCTTTGAGTGGAATTATAGAGTTGTTTTGAGTTAGGTTCTTGAGTACATATGCTGGGTATTGGAATCTAAAATGAATTTGAGTTTAGGCGAATTGGGGCTGTAAAACGAAGAAGGGAAAAGTCGAGCGTGATCTGGCACGCAAGTCCGCATCGTGGATCTGCTCCCCCAGTGACCAAAAAGTTTCTCTACGTCGCGGACTCCTCTGTCTCAAAATTTAATTTCGCGAGTAATTATTTAAAACATCTCCGCGTCACGGACTTGTTCCAAGATGGTGATTTCGTGACTTTTCTCATGTTTAGCTATCTAAAATCATTCCTAAACATCATAAGACCTTTCCTATCACAAATTAAAATCCTTGAACTCATTATTCAATTCAAGGACCAGTTAAGAGTCAAGTCAAGAGCAGTTAAGATCAAAGTCAGGAGAAGGCAAGAGTCAAGTTAAGAGAAATTCATAAAGTTTTCCAAAAGTCTTTTGCAAATATTTTAACCTTCTTTTAAGACTTAAGTTTTGAGTTCAGTAAAGAGTAAAGTTGAAGTTCATTTCTTAAAAAGTATATGGGGACTAAGTATTCCCAAAGAGATTTAAAATATTTTCACATTTAAATAAGCACGGAAACTGAGATTTCCAAAGAGCCTTCGGGCTAGTTTTCAAAAAAGAGTAATCGCTTTCTAAATGAAGCAAGAGGGGCAACTTTGATTTTCAAGATAGCCTTTGAGCTAAGTTTTTGAGCACTAATCTCAAATCATAGAAGAAGTACGTTTTTTTAAACATAAGAGCTAATATTATTATATTTTTGGGAGTAGTATTGAGCACCGATATGGGGGAGAGTTAAGACAACTCACAGCCCCCATAAACCATGCAGCCATCATGGGTAGAGAAGGGTCATACTTTTTAGTTGATTTCTTTAGTGTTTTTTAGCATAGACTAGTGGATCCACTTAGTAGTTTAGGTCCTATGCCCTGGGCAAGGTATAGGATGCTCTGGCAGCGTGAGGGAAATCACTGTATCCTCACAATAGCTCTTACGTGATGGTTGTCGGTTAGAGAAACTCCCACAGAAGTTATCAAATTTTATATACATCAGTTTATTTGTATTTGTACATATATCTCAGAATTATTTGTATCTTTGCATACACACAGAGTTGACATCATGTTTTAAACAACCTTTATTTATATTGCACTTGTTTTTTTAAACTGCTTTACATTGAAATGAGTTCAGTAAGTTGAGTTAAGTTATTCAGGAGTTGAGTAAAGCCAAGGTAAGTGTTTCTTTCAGATCCTTCCCAAGTTTTATTTATGTTTAGCATTCCAACTCGCATACTCGTACATTCAATGTACTGATGCAAGTTGGCCTGCATCGTGTTATAATGCAGACGCAGGTAACCAGGATCAGCATCCGGAGCACCGTTGATCCAGTTGAGCACTTCAGAGTCAGTGATGAGCCTCCTTGAATTATGAAGGACTCCTTTATTGCTTTTAGTTCTTTTCAGTATTTCATTCGTTAGGATGATCGGGGGTCCTGTCCCGACATCCATCTAAGTTGTTTTAGACGCTTCATAGACATTCATATATTAGTTCTTTAGTCTTTGCATTGTCATTATTCCATGTTGAGACTTGCGTTTTCCCTAATGGCCAGTTGAATGTTCTTTTATAACATTCTAGTTTATTATATAAACTTATTTTTATTGAGTTTAAGTCTTCCGCTGAGTTAGTAAGCTAAGCCAAGGGTTCGCTTGAGGCCAGCAATGGTCTTCGAGTGCCGATCCCTCCCAGGGTGTAGGCTTGGGGCGTGACAAACTTTGTATCAGAGCACAGAGTTCAAGAGTCCTAGGGAGTCTATAAAGCCATGTTTGTAGAGTCCTAGTTATCGGTGTGAAGCGCGCCACATCTATAATTAGGAGGCTGCAACATTTAGGAAAATTTCTCACTTCATTCATACTCACTTCGTGCGTTAGAGTTTGATCTCTAAAAAGTTTTCTTCTAATTTATGCTTGCGCGTGTTTTCAGTTAATCATGCCTCCACGAAGAGTTGTCAGAGGTCACCCTGCTAGACGCAATGTTGCGGAACAAGAGTTACCAAATGCACCTAAAGTGCAACCTCAAGGAGAAGTTACCAATGCTGAATTCAGAGAAGCAATCAGGATGCTGAGTCAAGCTGTGACTAACTAGGTTGGACAACAAAGAGAGGCTCGACAAGAAGGGGCTGACACTTCGAGGATCCGTGAGTTCCTAAGGATGAATCTTCCTAGTTTCACTGGTTCAGGCACTAGTGAGGATCTGGAGAACTTCATTGAGAAGCTGAAAAAGGTATTTGATGTGATGCATGTTGCTGATACTGAGAGAGTTGAGCTAGTTGCATATCAACTGAAGAATGTTTCTAGGACTTGGTTTGATTAGTGGAAAGAGGGTAGAGCTGAGGATGCACCACCTGTGAGTTGGGCCTATTTTGAGGAAGTTTTCTTGGGGCGTTTCTTTCTCCGAGAATTGAAAGAGGCCAAGGTAGGTGAGTTCCTCACACTTAAGCAAGATTCTTTGAGTGTTCATGAATATAGGTTGAAGGTCACCCAATTATCCTGTTATGCTCTAGAAATGGTTGCGGACATGAGGAGTAGAATGAGCTTATTTGTTGCTGGGTTGGCTCGCCTGTCGATTAAAGAAGGTAGGGCCGCAATGCTGATAGGTGACATGGATATTTCGAGGTTGATGGTCTATGTGCAGCAGGTAGAGGAAGAGAAGCTGAGGGATAGAGAGGAATTCAAGAATAAGAGGGTTAAGACAGGGAATGAGTCTGGGCAGCAGAAGAGTAATGCCAATCAGTCATCCTTCCAACAGAAACAGAAGGGACCTACTCCATCATCTGCTAGTGCACCTGCACCTAAGAAAAAAGGTGAGTACAATAATCAGAACTTCAGAGCTAAACCTGCTTATTCTCAGGGTAGCGTGGCACAAGGGGGTAGTAAGCCTCCTGCATGCGCCAAGTGTGGTAGGAACCACTCATGTATTTGTCGTGAGGGCTCCACTGGTTGTTTCAAGTGTGGCCCTACTGGGCATTTCATGCGAGAGTGTCCAAAGAAGAAGCAGGGAAATGGTAATGGGGTAACATATCCCAGTTTTCTTCAGTTGCTCCACTAGACAGAGCTGCACCTAGAGGGGCTATTTTTGGTACTGGCGGAGGAACAAACCGCTTATATGCTATCAACAGTCGCCAAGAGCAAGAGGATTCACCAGATGTTGTCACTGGTATGATTCAAGTCTTTGACTTTACTATTTATGGCTTGCCATATCCAGGAGCCAGTTTATATTTTGTAACTCCATATGTTGCTATGAACTTTGATGTTATTCCTGAGCAACTTAGTGAACTATTCAGTGTGTCTACGCCTATTTGTGAGTCTATTCTAGCCGAGAGAGTCTATCGTGATTGTCCCATTTCCGTCAATCACAAGAGTACCTTGACTGATTTAATTAAGTTAGACATGGTAGATTTTGATGTCATTCTTGGTATGGACTGGCTTCATGCCTGTTATGCCTCAGTTGATTGTAGAACTCGAGTAGTCAAGTTTCAGTTTCCAAATGAGTCAGTCTTAGAGTGGAAAAACAGTTCAGCAGTGCCTAAGGTCATTGTATTTTGTACTTTAAGGCAAGGAAGTTAATTTCTAAGAGGTGTGTCTATGACTTAGTCCGAGTTAACGACTCTAGTGTTGAGATACCTCCTATCCAGTCAGTCCCAATAGTAAAAGAGTTTCCAAAAGTCTTTCCTGATGATCTTCTCGAAGTCCCTCCTGAGAGAGAAATAGACTTCGATATAGATATTCTTCCAGATACTCTTCCTATATCTCTTCCGCCATATAGAATGGCACCAGCAGAGTTGAAAGAACTTAAAGAGCAGTTAAAGGATCTCTTAGATAAGGGCTTTATTCGACTAAGTGTCTCACCTTGGGGCGTTCCGGTCTTGTTTGTGAGAAAGAAAGATGGTTCCCTTAGGATGTGTATAGATTACCATCAGTTGAACAAGGTTACCATCAAGAACAAGTATCCTCTTACAAGGATTGATGATCTTTTCGATCAGCTTCAGGGTGCTTCTTGTTTTTCAAAAATTGACCTAAGATAAGGTTACCATCAGTTGAAAGTAAGGGAATGTGACATTCCAAAGACAGCATTCAGGACTCGTTATGGTCATTATGAGTTTTTGGTCATGTCCTTTCGTTTGACTAATGCACCAGCAACATTCATGGACCTTATGAATAGAGTTTTCAAACCTTATTTAGATATGTTTGTTATCGTCTTCATTGATGACATACTAATCTATTCAAGGAATGAAGAAGATCATGCTAGTCATCTCTGAATAGTTCTTCAGACTTTGAAAGATAAAGAGTTATATGATAAATTCTCTAAGTGTGAATTTTAGCTTGAGTCTGTGGCATTATTAGGCCATATTGTGTCTAGAGAGGGAATTAAAGTTGATACTCATAAAATTAAGGCAATGTAGAATTGGCCTAGACACACATCTCCAACTGATATTAGGAGTTTCTTAGATTTGGTTGGCTATTATAGAAGGTTTGTAGAGGGGTTCTCTTCCATGTCATCCCCTTTGACCAAGTTAACTCAAAAGGCAGCTAAATTTCAATGATCTAAAGCTTGTGAGAAAAGTTTTCAGGAATTGAAGAAGAGGTTGACTACTGCCCCGGTTTTAACCTTACCAGAAGGTACTCAAGGTTTTGTGGTGTACTGTGATGCATCTAGAGTTGGTTTGGGTTGTGTCTTAATGCAGAATGACAAAGTTATAACTTATGCCTCCAGACAGTTGAAAGATCATGAGAAGAACTACCCAACCCATGACTTAGAGTTGGCTGCTGTAGTATTCACTTTGAAGATGTGGCATCATTATTTGTATGGTGTGCATGTTGATGTATTCACTGATCACAAGAGTTTTCAATATGTGTTCAATCAGAAAGAGCTTAATCTCAGACAAAGGAGGTGGTTAGAATTACTCAAGGATTATGACATGAGTATTCTTTATCACCCAGGTAAGGCTAATGTTGTTGTTGATGCCTTGAGCAGGTTGTCTATGGGTAGTACCGCCCATGTTGAGGAAGAAAAGAGAGGGTTAGCGAAAGATGTGCATAGACTTGCACGATTAGGAGTCCGACTAATGGATTCCACAGAAGGAGGACTAGTGGTGATGAATGGGGCTGAATCATTATTAGTGTCAGAAGTGAAAGAAAAGCAAAACCAAGATCCCATTTTGCTTGAGTTAAAGGCAAATGTTCATAAACAAAAAGTATTAGCTTTTGAACAAGGGGGGATGGTGTATTGAGATATCAAGGTAGATTGTGTGTACATATAGTGGATGGAATCAAAGAGAGGATCATGGAGGAAACTCATAGCTCCAGATATTCCATTCATCCGGGTTCCAAAAATATGTATCATGACTTGAGAGAGGTTTATTGGTGGAATAGCATGAAGAAGGGCATTGCAAAATTTGTCGCTAAGTGTCCAAATTGCCAACAAGTGAAAGTAGAGCACCAAAGGCCCGGTAGTTTGGCTCAGAATATAGAACTTCCAAAATGGAAGTGGGAGATGATCAATATGGATTTCATCACAGAGTTACCAAGGTCTCGCAGGCAGCATGATTCTATTTGGGTGATTGTCGATAGAATGACAAAATCAGCCCATTTTTTTCCGGTAAAGACTACCCATTCAGCAGAAGATTATGCCAGGTTATATATTCAGGAAGTGGCCAGGCTTCATGGAGTCGAGTCTCCATTATTTCATATAGAGGTGCACAATTTACTGCACAATTCTAGAAATCTTTTCAGAAAGGCTTGGGTTCAAGAGTGAACTTAAGTACTGCCTTTCATCCTCAGATAGATGGGCAAGCAGAGCGAACTATCCTGACATTAGAAGATATGTTGAGGGCCTGTGTTATTGATTTCAAAGTTAACTGGGATGATCACCTACCTCTCATTGAGTTTGCTTACAACAATAGTTACCACTCGAGCATCCAAATGGCTCCTTATGAAGCTCTTTATGGGAGAAGATGTAGATCTCTTATTGGATGGTTTGAAGTTGGTGAAGCAGGGTTGATAGGACCATATTTAGTCCATCAAGCTATGGAGAAGGTGAAAGTGATTCAAGAAAGGCTGAAAATGACACAGAGCATTAGAAATCCTACATTGATATTAGGAGAAGGGCGTTAGAGTTTAAAGTAGATGATTGGGTATATCTAAAAGTTTCACCCATGAAGGGTGTTATGAGGTTTGGTAAGAAGGTAAATCTTAGTCCCCGGTATATTGGACCTTATCGAATAGCCAGGAGGATTGGCAATGTAGCTTATGAGTTGGAGCTACCACAAGAGTTAGCAGCGGTTCATCCAGTATTTCACGTCTCCATGTTGAATAAGTGCATGGGTGATCCTTCATTGATCATACCAACGGAAGATATTGGGATCAAGGACATCTTATCCTATGAGGAGATTCATGTTCAGATTCTAGATTCGCAAGTTGAGGACTAAGGAAGTAGCATCAGTCAATGTCCTTTGGAGGAACCAATTTGTAGATGAAGCTACCTGGGAAGCTGAGGAGGATATGAAGAAAATATATCCACATCTCTTTGAATGCGGAGAAATTGCAAACCCATGTACTAATTCTCTTCTTAGTACTCTTTAAATTATGAGTGAGCATGTTGTTTGTTTGCATTTTTGAACTTGATGTTACCACCCTTAGCCTAGTAGCAGTAATCTCATTCGAGTACGAATTTTCCCAAGGGGGAGATATTGTAACACCTCGCAAGTTGAAATAACTAGGAAGAAGCTAATAATTGGAATTACTCATTTTTGGAATGAATGAAAATCTGGAAATTTGTTTAAGTTAGGAAAAGTTGAGTTTTGGTCAACTTCGAATGGACATAACTCCTAGATCAGGATGAGTTAGGTGTATTTACATATATGGTTGGAAAGCTCTTGGAATTATCTTTCCAACGCCGCCAAGTTTGTGCGATTCCGAGTTTGTATGTGTAAGTTATTCCCTTTGGAAGTTGTGCTTTTGCATTAAGGAAAGTCTAATCCAGATTTTTGAAGGGTAGATTAGTCTTTTCCTTACCCAATTAATTTAATTCATTTTAGTGAATTAATTAAGGGTTAAATCAGAAGGAGATCAGTTTAGTCAATTGGAAAATATGCTAAGGCTTGGAGAAAAGAGAAAAGAAGGGAGAGGAGAAGAGGAAAAGCAAGAATTCGCCAAAAGCGATCGGTTTTGGTTGTGGATTCGCCAAGGAATTGGTCTTACAAGGTATGTGAGTCTTTCATAGCGTTGGGTTCGTTTACCACGCGCCAAGCATGTTTAGTTCAGATAAATTTGTCCCTAAAAGAGTTTGAAAGTTGATGTTATTGACATGTATTCTTGAATTTGAATGTTGTTCTTGAATTGGGATGAATTGAGGAGTTTCTAAGATCTTTGAGTCGAATTATAGAGTTGTTTTGAGTTAGGTTCTTGAGTACAAATGCTGGGTATTGGAATCTAAAATTAATTTGAGAAAAAGATTCGAGTTTAGGCAAATTAGGGCTGTAAAATAGAGAAGGGAAAAGTCGAGTGTGATCTGGCACGTAATTCCGCGTCGCGGACTTGCTCCCTCAATGACCAAAATGTTTATCCGCGTCGCGGTTAAGACGTGGACTCCTCTGTCTCAAAATTTAATTTCGCGAGTAATTATTTAAAACACCTCCGTTTAATTTCCAAGACGGTGATTTCGTGACTTTTCTCATGTTTAGCTATCTAAAATCATTCCTAAACATCATGAGACATTTCCTATCACAAATCAAAATACTTGAATCCATAATTCAATTCAAGGACCAGTTAAGAGTCAAGTCAAGAGCAGTTAAGATCAAAGTCAAGAGAAGTCAAGAGTCAAGTTAAGAGAAGTTCATAAAGTTTTCCAAAAGTTTTTTGCAAACGTTTTAACCTTTTTTTAAGACTTAAGTTTTGAGTTCAGTAAAGAGTAAAGTTGAAGTTCATTTATTCAAAAGTATATGGGGACTAAGTATTCCTAAAGAGATTTAAAATGTTTTCACATTTAAATAAGCACGGAAACTGAGATTTCCAAAGAGCCTTCGGGCTAGTTTTCAAAAAGGAGTAATCGCTTTCTAAATGAAGCAAGAGGGGCAACTTTGATTTTCAAGATAGCCTTTGAGCTAAGTTTTTGAGCACTAATTTCAAATCACAGAAGTATGTTTTTAAACATAAGAGCTAATATTATTATATTTTTGGGAGTAGTATTGAGCACCGATATGGGGGAGAGTTAAGACAACTCACAACCCCCATAAACCATGTAGCCATCATGGGTAGAAAAGGGTCATACTTTTTAGTTGATTCCTTTAGTGCTTTTTAGCATAGACTAGTGGATCCACTTAGTATTTCAGTTCCTATACCCTTGGCAAGGTATAGGATGCTCTGGCAGCGTGAGGGAAATCGCTATATCATCAGAATAGCTCTTAAGTGATGGTTGTCGGTTAGAGAAACTCCCACAGAAGTTATCGTATTTTTATATACATCAGTTTATTTGTATTTGTGCATATATCTCAGAATTATTTGTATCTTTGCATACACACAGAGTTGACATCATGTTTTAAACAACCTTTATTTATATTGCACTTGTTTTTTTAAACTGCTTTACATTGAAATGAGTTCAGTAAGTTGAGTTAAGTTATTCAGGAGTTGAGTAAAGCCAAGGTAAGTGTTTCTTTCAGATCCTTCCCAAGTTTTATTTATGTTTAGCATTCCAACTCGCATACTCGTACATTCAATGTACTGATGCAAGTTGGCCTGCATCGTGTTATAATGCAGACGCAGGTAACCAGGATCAGCATCCGGAGCACCGTTGATCCAGTTGAGCACTTCAGAGTCAGTGGTGTGCCTCATTGCATTCCGGAGGACTCCTTTATTGCTTTTAGTTCTTTTCAATATTTTATTCGTTAGGATGATCGGGGGTCCTGTCCCGACATCCATCTCAATTGTTTTACAGGCTTCATAGACAGTCAGATGTTAGTTCTTTAGTCTTTTCATTGTCATTATTTCCTGTTGAGACTTGAGTTTTCCCTAATGGCCAGTTGAATGTTCTTTTATAACATTCTAGTTTATTATATAAACTTATTTTTGTTGAGTTTAAGTCTTCCGCTGAGTTAGTAAGCCAGACCAAGGGTTCGCTTGAGGCCAACAATGGTCTTCGAGTGTCAGTCCCGCCCACAGTGTAGGCTCGGGGCGTGACACTTGATCCTATTCTAATAGAATTGTATAAACCTATTACTATTCTAATAGGATTGTATAAACCTATTACTATTCTAACACTCCCCCTCAAGCTAGTGCATACTAATCATATGTATCTATCTTGTTAGAAATATAATTAATACGAGTATTGATGAGGAGCTTGGTGAGATATCTGCAAGTTGATCACTCGACTTCACAAAATTGGCATTCAATCGTATCAATTTGCAGATGAACTATCACAAGCAACGACTAGACATCACATTCATACCGAATCATTGACAAAATAAGTTTTTGTTGGGTATTCAAATTTCTTTTTGCTGAGTATTCGAAGTAAGCTAAGAGTAACCATTCCTCTACTCACTAGCTTGAGGGGAAGTGTTGAAGAAGAAGGAAGCTGACGATTGGAACATATCAAAGGAACAGGTCCAACGAAATTGACTGACGTGTCTGCAGCAAGTGTTGATGAAGAAGGAAGCTGATGATTGGAACATGTCTAAGGAACAGGTCCAACGAAGCTGTCTGACGAGTTTACAACATTGTTGTAGAATTAGAGTCGCACTAGGATTAGACTACTTATATTAATTAGGATTATATTACGACTAGAATTATATTACGACTAGGATTAGATTATTTATAATTGTTTTATTATTATATTAGTAATAGGTATTGTAGTAGGACTCTACAATCCCTATATAAGGAGTATGTACTCAACAATTTTATTCATCAATACAATCATTGATTTCTCTAATCCTAGACGTGAGATTTCTACCGGTGTAAGTATTGATACCTTTGCTACAATAAGGAAGACATTTTTTTAATATATAGAGATGTGGAAAAGACTAAGTTGACTAATGTACAAGAAATTGACTTTATGTGTAGTCTTTGAACTACATATGACCATAAATGAAAAGATTTTTGTTAATAAATGTTGATTGCCCGTTTGTAATTAATATCCAAAATAATAATTAACTTCATTTGACCAAATCTAAAAAGACTTTGAATGGTTTTTTATTGTTCATATCTACATAATAAAATATTGAAAATACTTTTGACCATATGACCAAATATGTTGTTGAGTCCGGAACCCAAATTAGATTTATTTTTTTAAAAATAAATTGAAAAAGAACTAAATTTATGTGCAAAATAAATAAATATATAAATGCCAATGTAATATTTTGACTTTAACATTGAACAAAGCTCTTATTTGAGGATAGTTTTAAACAATAATTGAAAGTTGAGGGGTGTCTTTGAACCTTTATTTTCGATGAATTTAAATAAAATTGAAAATTCCTCAACAATCACAAATTTATAAATATTGTATAAGTAGTACTCGTAATTGTTTGACTAAAAATTTAGGAAAAATCATTCAATTAGTCAAAAACATCATAAATTAAGTAATTCATGACTTGTACTTAGTTTCCCACATCTTTACGTAGTTATCAATATACCAGATTAAATAGAATAAAATGTCTTTAGGGAGTTACAAGTACTTCATGAAACCAAAAGTAAAAAATATCATTAATTACTATTTTAATTGCTGACTTCTTCCAAAAATTTTTTTAGTTGTTTCTCTAATTTTGTATCCTCTAATTTGGACAGTTTTTTTCCTCAGAAAGTTACAGTATAATATCTTGTTACTTATATGATCCAGTTTACAGAATATGTACACAATGTATAGACTAAATATACATATATTTTACATATTATATGCATACTATCTATACATAATCGGTGTATATCAGTCATTTTTGTACATATTTTGTGAACTAGTTGACCGAACTATATATATATATATATATTTATATTGGCAAAAATCTATTTGAATTTAATCGAGTCCCACTATAAATATTTAACATCTGATTTTAAAAAAAATATAATTACTTGTCTACTTTAAATAATAGAACATGATTATCTGATACATGTGTCACGAATCAGCCTAACTATATACACATGATGCCTTTTCACTTGGCACTTGGCAGTATGAAGAAAGATAATCATCAACATTAGTACTAATTAATTAGTTTTACTTATATTTCAATTGAATTTGGGAGACCTGGAAACTCTAATTGATGAATAAAATAGCATCTAAGATATGCTTTTTATTTATTTATTAGTCATGTGACGTAAAATGGTGATGACTTGTAAATTGAATACCGTGTACAAATTTGGTGTAATAATTACTTATAAGTTAAAATTCATATAAATTAAGCTACAAGATTGAATATATATATATTAAATCAATATAATTTACAATGATTCTATAATTTAATAAAGTACAAATACATGTTAACTAATTTAGGAACGTATATTCATAGGTACCGTACATAACTGTATAAAATAGGAGTGTCTATATATATAATTAATGAGCAACAATTATGAATTTGTGTAACAGTCATATTAAGGTGGATACATTTCCAAATTGTTCTATTCAACACACACACAAAACCTATTCAACATTATCGTTAAAGAAAAGATATAAAAAAAATTCTTCTAAATTTTTTTCATTAATAAAATTAATTTACTAAAATAAACTCATAATAAATACGAGAGTGTCAAAGTAGAATGAAAAAGAGAAGTATATAGCCTAAATATTTTTAAAAAGAGTAACTTAATTTTATGGTAGTTTTTATCCTACCAGATTACCTAAAAGATAGATACGAACAATTATTTATATATTTATATTAATATTCAAAAGAGAGAAGTATTAAAAACACCGCCGAACTACATCCCCGAACCATTGACAACCTTAAAAACATTGCTCTACATGATTAAGTCAACTTAAATACACCTTCGATCTACCACATGTCATAGCAATCGATCTCAAATCTTGTAGGACAGTACAAGCACGTAACTCTTAATAAAAATCCGAGAAAAGCGTTAAAAGTACCCCTAAACTTGATGAAAATTTAGAGGTGTATTTTACACCAAATTAAAATTATTTCCAATACTTCTCTTTGTTCAAAATTAACATCCTAAAAGGACAAGCTATACGACAACAACAACAATTCCAAAAAAAAAAAACTTTAAAAAAATTATATATTTTTTTAAAATTAATTAATTAAT
Source organism: Solanum piurae (assembly GCA_029582685.1). Classification (NCBI taxonomy): domain Eukaryota; kingdom Viridiplantae; phylum Streptophyta; class Magnoliopsida; order Solanales; family Solanaceae; genus Solanum; species Solanum piurae. The sequence continues at coordinate 16,776 of JAJOOO010005157.1, forward strand.
TAATTATGCCAGCCATTAACATCAAATGATACTCTTTCCCTATCTGTATTGTGACTTTTTTTGGCAGCTTCGAATTTCCCTTTATTTCTCTTTGAATTTCTTGAAGATTCATCTAGCTATTAGGAAAGGAAAAAAAAAATATATCATATAGATTATTATCAGGGGAGAAGAAGAATCAAGCCCTTTAGCTTCTCCACAAAATTATGAGCACAAAAATGCAGAATCAAAAGAGAAAATTGAAGAAAATAATGCACTTGCAATTGTTCCAATTTTAGATGATAAAGAGAAAATATCTCCCCATGTTCAACAAAGCATGTACTTGTTTTAATTATCGTATTATCTTATTATTATTTCTATTTGTTGTTATTGCTATATTTTATATATTTATTTGAGTCGGAAACAAAAAAATCTCCCTTTTTTTTGGTTTCTTGGATTGTCACAGTAAATTATATTTTGACTGTTATTTTTGATTGGTTAAAATATTGGGTTTTTGACAGAGGAAGCAGATTCTGAAATTCAGAAAAGTATAGGTGGCTCCAAGGACAGAGGTAAATATGACAAATAATTTGTTTATTTGGTTTTGTCTAATTTATTATTATTTATTTATTTTGTTATATTTAGAATAAGTTATTTTGAGGATCATTTCCGATTTTGAGGAAATAAAATAAATGTTGCTCTATTAATATAAAAATATTTTATGGTCTTTGAATTTTGTATGAGAAAAGACATAAAGTCACCATTGAAGTTGTCCCAAATTTTCAAAAGACACTTTAAATTTGCAACCGTCCTATTACCCCACTAAATAATTTTGAACAGATATTATTATATCGTTTTTTGATCAGCCCCAGATTTTAAGAAGCAAGTGTGTTCACACACCAATCATTACATGACACGTGTTAATTTGATTAAAAATGTAAAAAAAAATCATTTTAAATTATTTCTTTATCCTTTTTTTTCTTTATTTCTCTCTCTCTTACTTTTTGACTTATTTTAATTTTGTTTTTATAAAAAAGAATTCATACTATTTTCTAAACTTTATTGAATTATTGATAACAAAACTAATTATTTTTCTAAAAAAATTTAAAATTTTGAAGGTATCATTAATTACTCATTTTCATATAATTTCAAAATTAGAAATGATAATTTTAAAAGAATCAATGAATTCCCCAAAAATTGAAAGAAGTTAATTGCAATCGGATAAAAAAAAACTATATGATACTTTCTAATCATCTTGAAATCTAATGCGTTTATCAAATTGTTTGAAATGTAATAAAATATTTAGATAAAGTTTAAAATTAAAGAAGTAAAACTAATAGTAGTAAAAAAGGTAGGTGAAGTTGTCGTAAAAATGGTGACCTTGAAATTGAGAAGCTTCAATGAAGATGACAATGAATTTTGAAGAAAGAAAGAAAAAAAATAAAAAGGAAAAAAAGTTCAAATAATAAGAAAAATAAGAAAATATACTTTATAATAAAATATTTTTAAAAATAAAATTATATTAGTTATTTTAGGTTGCTCACTCTCTTTGAGAGAGTAAACATACTCTTTATATCATGTGGACAAAAAAATGATGTAATTATATCAGTCCAAGATTGTTTAGTGGGGTAATAGGACGCCCGCATAGTTAAGGTGTCTTTTTGAAAATTCGGGAGAAGTTCAAGTATCGTTTTATGTCTTTTCTCTATTTTGTACTCACTTTGTTAATTTGTATTCGACCATTTTAAATTTTATATGTCTTTTAAGTTATAATAAATATAAATATTTTATCATATTATTCATATTAATTAATATAAAATCTTATGTTTTGAGAAATGATTTGAAACATGGGTGGATCTATTCATAAATGTGGGGGTGCCACGACACCTAGTGATCTCTATCGAAATTATGTTTTAGATATGTATCGAAATTCTGTTTAGATATGTATTGTCACACCCCAACCCTAGGTGAGGCGGACAAGTACCATATGAACACATGATTTACAAGTGACCAATGATGAGAAAGTAAACTACTATGCAAATGGATTTACCAATGAGAAGTTTTGTATACAAGACATGTCGACTAGCAGAATCGATGCATGTGACAACTAAAACTATGAATACAGATGATAGCTTTACAATGTCTACAAAGCCTCTACTAGAATCCATGACTGTACCACTAGGAAAATATGCATAGTAAAGACTTAACAAAGCCCTGAATCAACCTGGAGCTCACCAGCAACCGTTGAGTATCATGTGCTTCTATTGGGGAGATCTATTAGTTGAGTACATGTACCTGTAGCATGAAAGGCAGCGTCCCCAATAAGGGACGTCAGTACGAAAGAACGTACTGAATATGTAAGGCATAATACAACCATATGTAAAATGAGAGCTCAAGTGAAATCAAATACCAATAGATAAGGATTAGAGACCACCTTTGCTTATACTTGTGGAATCGTGTATGTTACATTTTTTTTCTTTACTTTGTTGTACGTTATAATCTTTATAAGGCATATGATACAAATGACCAGCTGATCAGTGGTAGAAGAGGATGACCCATGCTAGTCATTTTAACCCCTGAGATGTTGTCCTCATAATTCCGCAAATTGGGATCGGCCCATGCTAGGCTTTCGCCCCTGAGCTGCCACCCTACTATACCAATTGGGATCGGCCCATGCTAGGCTTTCGCCCCTTTGCTGCCACCCTTCTATACCAATAGGGATCGACTCATGCTAGGCATTTTCCCCTGGGCTGCCACCCATAATTATACAGATTGCTTCACTTAGATTCTTTAATCTTTGAGATTGTTGTTTTGATGTTTGTAACTGCTTTGAGATTGTTCTTTTGATGATCATAACACTTTTGAGATTGTTATTTTGGTGGTCATAATCATTGTTGAGATTTGGAACTATGGACCAGTAGTAGAAGACATACGAATATGGACTTACGATAATGACAATGACGTGGAAAGAAAATGTGACACCAACGTAATACTTAGGAGCTTATATGACACAGTAAGTATTTTGACATCTCAAATTGAAGCACATATCAAGTGAAGACATTTAACATTCAACCAAGAGATTTGAACTCTGTATGATAGCCAAATACCCACTAACTAATATCAAATACAAGGTATACATGAACATGGAACCAAGGGAGAATGTGGACAGATTCAACTTAAGGACATATACATATTCCAAGTAAGTACATATAAAATGTACAATAGAGCAAGTAGGGATATTGTGAGGTAACATTATAGTCTAACATAATGGGAGTAATAACCAATAAAGGGAACATATGAACATGTGAAAAGGTAACATATGTATATCCAACATATAAACATATGTATTATGTGTAATCTAGGATCATTTTAATTTATATAAGGGGAATACGTGCCAAGGGTACTTTGACGATGAAATGAGTTTAAACCTTGCATGCTAATACTTGGTAGAGTAAGCACGTACATTTAGTAATAAACTCATATTAGAGTATTCACTTTAATGCTCTAGGGAGTAGGAACTACAACTATGGATCAGTAAATACCAAGGCACTTAGAAAGCTTACTTTGTAATACAAGTGTTGGATTCATGCCAAAGAAATAGGAAATCGAATAGCCTTACATACCTTATCCTCTGACCAATACAACTATCACGATTCAGCCTCCCCCTTTTAGGTTTTAATCTCAATTTCTGCAACTTTTCCTTATAACTTGAATTCCTCTAGAACTTCAACTTCCCTTCACACTTAAACCAAAAAAGAAAAGAAAAGTATCATAATAATTAAGAAAAGTGAGCAGTAGCTTGTGGGAACTTCTGCCTTGTACTTATAATTAAGCATAAATAACCTGTTTTGTAGTCTTCCATGGGAGAATTAAGCTAAATCCATAAGTGTTTCTCTTACCTTGGTTTGCAGATATGAGGGTTTCTTCAAGAACCCTAGAAGAAATTTTTAGGATGCTCTTGACAGAAAAGAGGGAGATAGCTTAAGTAAATTGTGAATTTTGTGTGTTAAAATTAGTGAAAAGATCAGCTCATATTGGGTTTATATGGAGCCTTCTTGACCATAAAAAATATTCCTCTAGAACCTCCCTTGTTTGGTCCATTTTCATCCACTAATTGGTCAAGTAGGTGATGCACCTGCTTATGTACATCAAGCAGTTCAAAAGGTCAAACTAGGTGAAGCACCTTCTTGCTTTCACTTGGGCTTAAATATATTGGGCCTTGGCAGATTTGGCTGCTGGGCTTGAATTTCATTTTTTTTTATTTAACTTAGTTTAGGCCTCAAGTGAGTCCATTATTATAGGCCCAAATCTAATACATAAACCTTGGCCTTTTTAACTAGATCCATATAGCTCAAGTAGGTGATGCACCTACTTGGTCCTCTGGACTGGTCAATAAGTCAAAGTAGTTGATGCACCTACTTGTCACCTACTAGCTTAGTTAATTCAAGAAAGCAGCTCACTTATTTTATTCCATTTTCTAAATATTAATCCAATTTTCTTTAACTTAGCAATTAACTTTCAACCTTAATCTCAATTACCATTGCTGTCTCGAGTTTAAATACTCCTGTTGGAGTTAACTTGCAGTACACATGCTGAAACGTGCAAGGCATCACATCACCTTCCGAGATAGTTTAAACCAACACTAATGATATAAGAAACATGGTCCCTCACCTATACTATAAGGCCATGTCAAGTATCACAAGCATAGAACAAGCATATTCATAATACGGGTTGTTACAGGAAATTGAGTCCATAACTATACCACAAGGCAATTTATAAGCGTCATATAAATAGAACTAGTACACGTAGAATATGTGGTGTTACATCCTCCCCCCATTATGATCATTCGTCCTCGAATAATATGTGTAGTTGTTAGTTGGTTTCTGGAATTTCATTTAGAGATTTGCGAGAGTTTTCTTTGTAAGTAGGACTATCCAAAATCTATAGACTAACGTAAAACACGTATAAACAAGTATTGCGGGACATCTCAATAAATATGGTTCATGAATACGAATATTACAAATTAAACATCTTTCTTGACCATGTAATCCACTGAAGACACACAAGTAGAACTCATACTAATAAGGAATTTATTATACCTAAACACAAGACATGCAAATGGCATATCAAATGAACAAATGCTAGTAGGACTTATGATCATATAAGGGGACCACATGATCTCAGATCTTTATGTTGCTGTTTAGAATGAGGATGGATATTTAGGATCTCGACCATCATCTATTTCCAAGTATCTTATGTTATATACTAGTCCTTCCACAATACTTCGATGAAGGTTACACCTTTTGTGCTTAGCTTCCAGGCCTAACAATCAAGAATAACTATAGTATCTCCCAATTTTTTTATATGAAATGGACACATAAAATCATAGGCCTAACCTATCGGGGCTCTACTTTTCCTTCTCTTTTATTTGATGATGCTTTTCATAGATGAGTCTTATAAGAACGCATAGCTGTTAATATAAACTCTAAAGTTTTATGCCGCACATTCGTATAAGGCATTATGCTAAGTTATTTATCTATGGTTGTGATAAAACTTACATATATGCCCCACCTTTTCTGGTCAAAATCTTCACTACATAATGATACAAGGAAATATTTTCCCAAGATGTTCAAAACTCAAGTCGATAAGCACAGAGGGGCATAGTATACAAATAAATAAGTCACATTAGGTATGGCACACATGCATACTAGCACAAAAGGGAGCGCATGATATACTGTCATTAAGATATAGAAATATGTGGTGTACACGTGCATATGGTTCATACGGTAGTGTGTGGGTGAATGAACTATAAGGAATATAGGAAGTGGACTAGATGAGCACATGATGCATGAGTACTAAAGCTACGAAATATATAATACGTAAGTAAGTAGACTATACACAGAACACAAATCATATTGAGCAAGTGCATTATATCGCATGGATAGGTGGACTAACATGTCAATAAGTACACATATGCAATATGAGCAAGTCAACACATGACACCTGGCTAGAAAAGCTATAATGTTTGTACTGTTTAAGAAAATAGGCTACGAGACATGTAATATATATAGAAATGGTTTATGATGCATATGACATGTAAACAAGTGATATGCGAGTCGTATAGCCCACAAGCACTATTTTTTCCCATAGCATATGCTCAAATAGCATGCAGTACCCACACAATACGGACAAGTGACATGTGGAAAGTAACCAGTGCAATAAATAACATGTAAAGAAAAGATCCTACGAAAATATATAGCAATAAACAAGGGTGCTCTAAAGCGGATAACACTTACATGCAAGTAATCTATGACACTAGGTAGCATGTGAGAAAGTAATCCATAAAGGGTAAATGACATACAAATAGACAAGTTATAGAACATGCATCATGTATAATTATATAACATACCATTTTTGAAAACTACGAGATATCCTATAGAACCACTCTACCACATTAACGGCAAACACATTGTCTTAAGCATTAAGTCACATGTGGATAGTTCTGCTCATATTCCTTACTCACCTTAAAGCACATACAATTGATTTCCCCATCTACTCTCCTCAATCCCCAAATAATTCTTATAGGTGTTCTGATATTGGGACTAGGCTTCCATCTAGGTCAATATAAATAATACAGTTAAGATAGACAAAGAAAATCCTCCATAGTTCATCTTTTGGAGTAGGAGGCCGAGGTCAACTTTGTCTTCATTACTTTCTTGTGTTATATCACACTCAATGTCTGGTGCCCTTTGAAGGTCGAAATAGAAAATAAATAGTGAAGCTTGAACACACCATAAAACATGAACTCTAATAACAAGTAAATGTCAGGTATCTATAAAGTTATATCATTATTCATAACGTCTCAGAGTTAGCCGCTTTGGGGTTAACAAGATAGGTCTGGTCGTACTAATAGATTTTTTTTTATAACATGTGAGGGTGATCCGACACTTTTTCCAAGCAAGGTAGCGAATAAGAACAACTAGCATATGGTCAATTTTTCCTCTCCCCTAACTGGACTATGATTGATGAATTACTGCAGGCATATATTAAATGAATCATGTAGTAGCTCCATTCAATTTGATGGAAGTTTATACATGTGTAATGCTCTACTTCTCTTTGGTACTAATTATGTAGATGAACTAGGTCCATGTACCTTCTATCTAGGTAACCTTTCTATTCCTTTCTTTTCTTGTTGTTATCAAGACCAAATATAGAGACTTGAATCAATACTAAAATGAATTTTCTGTCTAAGAAAGGTTCACAAAGTTGTTCCCGGGTGCGCATTTATAACTCATTAGGGTTGAAGAGTTGATACCTTATTCTTGCCTCTTACACTTGGCAATCACTCTTTCATAGCCACCTATCTCACTCCTCTATAGCATCCTCATATCACCCCTACTCTTATGTTTAGGGGATTTGACATGTACCATCATTTCCTAACTAGAAGATCTACGTACATATTCGGCCCGTGTCATTCAAGCTTCATTCTCACATGTTTCCTATCTAACAAGTACCTTTAGTCAAAATTAGTAGTTTCATGTACTCCAACCCCACTATGTACAACCTAACTAATCACAACTTAGGTCTAACTAATCAATTTTCCTTTTGTTAATCTTATCCTTTAGTCACATACTAATCCTCTTTAGCCAAACCATAGATTATAGTAGGAACTATCATACATATATCATTTGCAGCAATTAGCACAATTATTCCTAAGTTTTATACCCATGAAAAGAATACAAATGTTATTAGTACTTATTCGGGATGGTTGGTACATACCATATAAAAAGCCAACTATTAACATATTCGGGATGATATATGGTGAGAATTTGGGCCTTGCCAGCCAATTAGGTACCTCTCTAGTAACACTATTTCACTGATACATTTACCTTTCGAATTGTGCCACTGCCTTCTTCCAACTAAAATAAACTAGTTCAACAACATCATTATCGAGTCAGGTGTAATGTTAGAAATTCTATGTTTATCACAGACTAAGAATGAGTGTCCTATATAGGAACAGATCATATAAATATGGAGGAAATATAGAACTCAAGAGTTGATTACATCCTCCTAAGAAGATGTGCTTGGAAATGCTACAGCTCATATATGTGTAACTTGGTAACCCATCATTTTTAAGCATATACTATATCTTTCAAAATTGAACCAAGTGATACAAATGGTACAAATGCAACTTTAGATGCAGATAACATAAAAGCTTTTACATACCTTATGGAGTGGAATGGTCGAATAAAATGAGCCCAATCTAGTCTGTTGACATTTTAACTAACATTAACCTTAACCACAGTAAGCATAATATGAATAACATGATTAGGTTAAAGTGGAAATTGACTGCTTAACTCCGCTCTATCGCACGATCTGGATTATGAAGGAAGGTAACATTTCCTAAATGTCCAAGAAGCTCCCTAATTATAAATGTGGCGCGCAACACATTATAAGTAAGGCTCTACTAGACACGACTTTGTAGACTTCCTAGGACGAACTGCTCTGATACCACTTTTGTCACAACCCAACCCTAGGTGAGGCGGACAAGTACCATATGAACACATGCTTTACAAGTGACCTATGATGAGAAAGTAAACTACTATGCAAATGGATTTACCAATGAGAAGTTTCGTATACAATATATGTCGACTAGCAGAACCAATACATGTGACAAGCGAAACTATGAATACATATGATAGTTTTACAATATCTACAAAGCCTCTACTGGAATCCACGACTGTACCACTAGAAAAATATGTATAGTAAAGACTCGGCAAAGCCCCGAATCAACCTGGAGCTCACCAGCAACCGATGAGTATCATATGCTTCTATTGGGGAGATCTATTAGTTGAGTACCTATACCTGCAGCATGAAAGACAACGTCCCCAATAAGGGACGTCAGTACGAAAGAATGTACTGAATATGTAAGGCATAATACAACTATATGTAAAATGAGAGCTTAACTGAAATCAAATACCAATAGATAAGATTAGAGACCACCTTTGCTTATACTTGTGGAATCGTGTATGTAACATTTTTTTCTTTACTTTGTTGTACGTTATAATCTTTATAAGGCATATGATACAAATGACCATCTGATTAGTGGTAGAAGAGGATAACCCATGCTAGGCATTTTAACCCCTAGGATGTTGTCCTCATAATTCCACAAATTGGGATCGGCCCATGCTAGGCTTTCGCCCCTGAGCTGCCACCCTTCTACATCAATTGGGATCGTCCCATGCTAGGCTTTCGCCTCTGAGCTTGCACCCTTCTATACCAATAGGGATCGACCCATGCTAGGAATTTTCCCCTGGGCTGCCACCCATAATTATACAGATTGCTTCACTTAGATTCTTTAATCTTTGAGATTGTTGTTTTGATGTTCATAACTCCTTTGAGATTTTTCTTTTGATGATCATAACTCTTTTGAGATTGTTATTTTGGTGGTCATAATCATTGTTAAGATTTGGAACTATGGACCAATAGTAGAAGACATATGAATATGGACTTACGATAATGACAATGACGTGAGAAGCAAATGTGAGACCAATGTAATACTTAGGAGCTTATATGACACAATAAGCATTTTGACATCTCAAATTGAAGCACATATCAAGTAAAGACATTTAACATTAAACCAAGATATTTGAACTCTATATGATAGGCAAATACTCACTAACTAATATCAAATACAAGGTATACATGAACATGGAACCAAGGGAGAATGTGGACAGATTCAACTTAAGGACATATACATATTCCAAGTAAGTACATATAAAATGTACAATAGAGCAAGTAGGGATATTGTGAGGTAACATTATAGTCTAACATAATGGGAGTAATAACCAATAAAGGGAACATATGAACATGTGAAAAGGTAACATATGTATATCCAACATATAAACATATGTATTATGTGTAATCTAGGATCATTTTGATTTATATAAGGGGAATACGTGCCAAGGGTACTTTGACGATGAAATGAGTTTAAACCTTGCATGCTAATACTTGGTAGAGTAAGCACATACATTTAGTAATAAACTCATATTAGAGTATTCACTTTAATGCT
>JAJOOO010005158.1:0-24238 GCA_029582685.1 Solanum piurae
GACATATTCCAAATCAAACCTCGGATACTAGAGGGGAATAATTTCCTTAAGGGGACACTGTGTATTCAGTGGGCTTGATCTTTTTCCTGATTCTGTTTTTCCATATAGTGGTACGTTTGTTTCAGATTTTACTTTGTTAATTAATTTCTGTTCATCTATTCTTACTGTTCTATTAAACTTTGGTTACTTCGTGTTTCTGCAAAGTTTATTCAAATCAGTAATTCTGTTTTAAACACAGATTGGCAACATGCTAATCAAAGGGGAAGAAGATCATAAATTACAGTGATAGATAGAAGGGGATGAGAAGCTTAGACTAAGAACGGAGATGAGAGGAATTAGATTCTCTTCTTAACAATTTGCATAACCCATGAATCAACGACTGCTACCCCTTTTGATGGAACCATTTCCACACCCACTACTCGACCCGGATCCCAAATTAACTTGACCCTATTGCTTGTTTTCGGTCCAATAGCTCTTGCTAGCCTAATAACTATTTCTGTGACCTTGGTATTCATAGGCAAGTAACGTATGAGGAGCGAAGGCTATTGAATGCAACGACGAGTTCTACTATTCCTTCATTGTTTTGCTGGTTTATGAATCCTATACATAACTAATATCATAAGTTTTGGGTTGTGGAAAATTATGAGTACTAACATTTGACATTTATTTCTATGTTAGATACGTATTATCAAGTTTGATTGTTTATTTAATTCTTGTTAAATAAATGGACATTGCGCTTAATTCATTCCCGGCCAAACACATGTACAACCCTTTAAATTTGTGCTTAAATTTCATTTTGACACTCCAACTTAACCTTGTTTCATTTTAATCCTTCAACTCCAATTTTTATGTTCCATTTTAATACATTTTTTTACCTCACATAATTGTTATGTGCGTGTTAGACAAGTAAAAAACATCCAATTACATACCGCCATGTGTTTTATTTTCTCCATATCATCCGGGTTAACTCAACTCTATTACGAATCCTTGTAATTATTTCCCTCCAAAAGTGAAAAGACTTCCGTGATTATTTCTCCAAAATAAACAAGTCTCTTAACCTACTCTTTGGAGAAACCTTTCAAAACAACAATCCTCACCCTTAGAAGATAAAACCTTCTGCAATTATCAATGATTTCTTCCCATCTAAAGACTAAAAATCACATTTGAAGACTAAGTCACATTTGAATACTAAGTGTAACTATTTAGAGGCTTAGAGCTAACTTGAATTTTTTGAATTCACTCTTATTTTGGCAAATAGATTGGCTGAACTTTTGGTATTTGATTGTTTTATTATGTGCAAAGTGAATTCTTATAGCTTTTCTTAACTAATTTTCGGTGTTGTTTGGTCAGAATTTTTTGCTGAACTTATAATGTCTGGACTCTGGTGGTGTTGAAATTGTTGTGGAATTTGAATTCAATTGGGATTCATTTTAGGTGCGGTTAGCTAGTGTTTCTTATGGCTAAACTTGTGATGTTTGATTGAAGAATGAGCTTTTTTTTTGGGTAGTTTTGTACTGCAATGATCTTTACAAAGTAAGTCATTAATTGATGTGGTCCAATATGTCTGTTGTAGCTTAGGCGTGTGTTTATGAAAACAAAATTCCACACCTTCTTTTATTTTTATTTTATCACATAGAAAAATCAGTTTCGTTTGTTTATTAATAGGTACATAAAATTCTACATATCTTACACTTAAACCTAAGCTTATTTCACACTAACATTCAAGTTCGACCCATTTAAAGTATTTGCATCCATAATGCAATAAGTAAGAAAATAAAATAGATAGAAAAATGGGAGAAGCAGAGATAGAGGAAATAAATAGGTAAAATGTCAAATATTAAGGTTAATGGAATCCATCACGCGCCTGCCTGTTAAAGGTGAGATGACAACAATATGCCAAGTCAGCAATTTGTGTCAAAATTATGAGTGTTAATGGGCCAAGGCCCAAGAGAGCGGATCCACCTAACACAGAAATGGTTTGTTTCTATTTTTCGTTTAATTATACAAAAATAAATCCAAAAAATGCTGCACCAGCCGGGAATCGAACCCGGGTCTGTACCGTGGCAGGGTACTATTCTACCACTAGACCACTGGTGCTAATTGTTATAACATAACGTTAGTAAATATAATTTCAATGCAACTTCTAATACTATTAGGAAATCATTTGGTGTTAAGTACAAGGTATAATAATTCTATCATGCGTTTGATTGGAGTTATTAGGTGGTACTTGAATTATTCATCTCACCATTTATATCATAGTGATAAGATAAATTATCTCATATATATGATAAGATAACTTATCCCGAGATAATTAACCCTAAAATAACTTGTTCCAATCAAACGACATTAAAGGAACATTAAAAGGTTTGATTGGAAGGGTTTTCATAAGACTAGTAAAAGGGAAGAAATACATAGAAAACATCTTCTTTTCATTAGTGATCCACGCACAAAAGAATTTCCGTCTCCAAATTGTGAGTCGTAAGTTCTCATATCTTCATGATTGTGATCAAGCTTGGCTCCATATTTATGGAAAAATTCCAACAAGTATTTATCATTCAAGAATAAAGCAAAGCTCTTAAGTTAACGATCCTCAAAAGAAGAATCAATGGATTATATCTTTTTTCATCCGACTTTATATAAATTATTCATTCACATAAATTATTAAAATATAAATATCATTATATCAGAGTAATTTTCCTAGATAATCACTCATGTTTGAGAAAGATGTTTTTTTGTGTTAAATATATTTTGAGGCAAATATGTCTGTGAGTGATATTGTAAGCCTAAAATAAACAAAAATGATATTATTAAATAATTTTCCAAACATGAGTGACTATGTAGGAAAATTATTCCATTATCTCACTAATTTTCCTTTTTTGATCACTATATTTCAAGAATGAAATTTTAGTCACTTGCGCAATATGAAACTAGAAATATTGAAGGGATCCCAATGTTGAATGAATCAATCAAACAAATCCACATGCAAGGATACACAAACACAACACTCAACCAAAACAAAAAAGACATAAAATATTACCCAAGTCATGATTCTTGGAAGTGTCATCCCTTCAAATCAACCTTATACTCGTACACTTCTATCCCATTTTCCCATCCTCTCTATGCCTCAAAATTCCTCCAAAAACGTCGCCGTTATCGGTGCGGGCTCCGCGGGCCTTGTTACGGCTCGAGAACTCCAACGAGAAGGTCACAGCGTAGTTGTATTCGAACGGGAAAATCAATTAGGAGGTACATGGGTTTACACGCCCGCTACAGAATCCGACCCGGTTGGGATCGACCCGAATCGGGAGATTGTTCATTCAAGTCTTTATTCATCTCTTCGTGTTAATCTTCCTCGGGAAGTAATGGGTTTTGGGGATTACCCGTTTGTGGCCAAGAAAAAGCCCGGTAGAGACCCGAGAAGGTATCCGGGTCATGGGGAGGTGTTGGAGTATTTGAATGATTTTGCTGTTGATTTTGGGATTATTGGGGTTGTGAGGTTTGGGATGGAAGTGGGGTTTGTGGGAAAGATGGAGAATGGGAAATGGAAGGTTAGTTGTAGAAAGAGAGAAAATGATGTTGTGTTTGCTAATGAGGAGTATGATGCTGTTGTAATATGTAATGGACATTATACTGAACCAAGAATTGCTGATATTCCTGGTAATTTATTGAAAAAATTGATCTTTAATTCTTTTACTTTGAATAAAGTACTATATCTCCTTTAGTCATTGTCAAGTTTTTGGGAATTATAGATTCTTTGGTGAAATAAGTTAAATGCTGATGAACTTTTTTATACTCATTACCAAGTTTGGTGTGTAGATATCAAGTATTTAGTAATCCAATTGTACCTTTTTTTAGCTTTTGTGCACCGCGACTAATCATGTGAGCAACACGTATATGATAACTTTGTCCACCAAGGCTAGAACAAATGGAAAGAATGATTTTAAGTTGAGACCTCATGGCTCTCAACCATTTCATTGACCACTAGATCATACCCTTGGGTGCATCCAATTGTACTTTGATTTTTAGTTCTTCATACTTCAATAGAATATTATCTCCAGTAGTCATGTTTCACTTTGTGGTAATTATAGATTCGTTTCGTTGAGGGAATAAGTCTAAAGTGCTGATGAAATCTTTGTTTTTGTAATAAAGTTTGGTATGAAGATTTCAAGTATTTGTACATTGAGCTAATAGTTCCATCCTACTTACTGTTATATAAGTTGTAGGCTTGTAGCCTGTGGGCGAGCAAAGTCGATCTTTTTATGACAAAGATCAATTTTCTCCTTTTCTCTTTCCGTTGTTATGGCAGTGTCCATGACAAAGAATGAATATTCTGGGGATAAAAGATTAGTCTTTTTTCGTTGGAAAGATTCCAGTCTTCTTTAGGGCTTAGACATAATTTTGTTTCTCTCATATGGCACACATAGGATAAGTATTTTTTTTTTCCTGTTATGGTTTTATATGTTGTGAGCAGTTCAAAATTTTGATTTATTAATTGAATTGGCACCTTTTTTCCATTTTTCGTCTTGTTCAGAATGACCCTATAACATAGCAGTGAAGTATTTTGAAATTCAAGAATAGTGTTATTTCAACTTGATAGTGTGGTTGAAGTTTTCTTTCTTTTTTCCATTTTAACATCATTTTGTGTCATTACTATATTATTAACTCTGAGATTATCTGTGAGTTGCCACAACGATTGACATACTATGTCAATATGCAGTTTTTTAACTGGATGCCTCTAGCCTTTCAGGAATTGAAGTTTGGCCTGGAAAGCAAATTCACAGCCACAACTACCGTGTTCCTGACCCTTTTCGAGACCAAGTATGTGTCAGGTTCATTGTTTCTTTAAGATGTTGATGTTTCTGAACTAATACTGTTTTCACGTGACTGAAATGCTTGCAGTTATTTCAATTATGAATTTGCTCTACTTATTGGAAGTGATCTTTTAGTTACTTACTGAAAGTGTTCTATGATATTCTATACATGAAGTTTCAGGTTATACATAATAGATTATTGAACGGAACGTCCTTGAACAATTCTATTATTCAAGTCTTACTTTTGCATGAAGCACTGGATATATGAGGGATGACACCACAAACACAGAAAACTTTTAAATTTTAAAAATCTACCTTTCTTCATAAATGAATATTGATAGTTAGTAGAAGTTATAGTAGTCCTTCTTCCTAAAAAGCTGTTTAGAGATGATAAGAGTATACAGAAAATGAACATACGTGTATGCTTATATGAGCCTAGATGTGACTTGTGAAAAATGCTCCCTGGTTATATCAGCTTCTAATCTTTGATAAATATATCTCAAGAAATAGTATCATCTTTTTGCCTGATCCCATGGCATACTACTACCCTTTGTACCATATTCAGAGTAAATGACAAATGGTTTGCCAGATTGTTGTGCTGATAGGTGGTGCTGCAAGTGCTACTGATATCTCCAGGGAAATTGCTGAAGTTGCTAAAGAGGTCCACATTTCTTCTAGATCAGCTACTAGTGGAGTTCCGATGAAGCTGCCTGGTTATGATAATATTTGGCTCCATAATATGGTAAAGTGGTTAATAACTTGTATATTCATGTGGAGGTTTGTCAACGCTTGATGCTGAATCTGTACTTCGCATCCCCTGGATGCTATTTAATGAAATCCTCTTAGGTCATAAAAAGAAAAGAAAAAAACACTTGATGCTGAATCATCAGTTGATTAGGAGAAAATTTATACCAGCTAAATGATGCAGATTGAAGGTGTTGGCAGTGATGGTGGCGTGAATTTTCAAGATGGGTCCAAAATCCTTGCTGACATCATCCTACACTGTACAGGGTGAGTGATTAGTCTTATTGAAACTTCCCTTTTCGCCCAAGGTTAAAAAAACCGAAAGAAAGGGGACATTGATAGCCTATTCTTTTTCTTTTTGAGGAAAATGAAGGGTAATGCTTGCCTGTTTTTCTGAGGGTCATAATAATATGAAATGGCGAGGTGAACTGACCTTATAAAATAGCAAAAGAATGATGAGGTCAATAGATAGTTAATTAGGAACTGGCATGATAAGGATAGATAATGAATCCAAAGGCAATAAACAGTAAATAAAGTAGTTGATCTGCTCTTGATTAGGCAGTCTCAAAATGAACCTCCCATATTATACGTTTAATTTCATAATTGTAAGCGTAAAAGGATAATCTAATCTATAGGTTAGAAACAGTAAATTAAGTAGTTAATCTTCTTGAGTACGCCAATCTCAAAATAAACCCTGTACCCTTTAATCTAGATAAGGATATCCCATTGGATTATTTTATCTTACCTTCTATAAGGGATAACGTATCCCACCATTTATACTAAAATGGTGGGTCAAAATAATACCCATCACCAAACGCAAGATAAAATAACCACATGGGATATATCGGGATTATTATCCTCATCCCACCAACCAAATGACCCCTAACTATAACCTTAAAGGAATGTCTATTAATATTTTCTTATCCCACCATCCAAAGGACCCCTAACTGTAAGCTTAAAAGAATGTCTATTAATATTTTCATAGCCTATAAGAACGTCAGAAATCCAGTTGTTATCTATTTTGGTCTGACAGTTTTGTGAGCACAGATTTGGTTGGATATTGTGAGTTTAGCCAAAGGAGTGTAAAATTTTCTGTTTCTGGATACAGAAAAGGAGGTTATCTTCAATGAATACTAATTATTTATGTGAGTTTGATAGTACAGACCTCCTAATTCATAGTGAGATATCTCTAACCTTTACGTTTGTAATCGAAAATAATTGCTAGTAATCTTACAAGATAATCTAATTGATGGGAGAACGAAGTATCATGAATGTTGCTAATATTTGTTTCCCAGGTACAAATATCATTTTCCTTTCCTTGAAACTAATGGGATAGTGACTGTGGATGACAACCGTGTTGGTCCACTTTACAAGCACGTTTTCCCACCAGCCTTTGCACCAAGCCTTTCATTTGTTGGGCTGCCTTGGAAGGTAAAGTTTAGAGGGTTTGTGCTGGGGTTTATGGATTTACATTTTAAATGGCGGACTTGAACGACATATTTGTCTGGGTTGGCACCAGGTTATACCATTCTTCTTGTGTGAATTGCAAAGTAAGTGGATCGCTGGTGTTTTATCTGGTCGCATTTCTCTCCCATCAAAGGAAGATATGAATGCTGATATTGAAGCTTTCTACTCATCCATGGCAGCCTCTTGCATTCCAAAACGGTACACTCACAATATGGATGACTCTCAGGTATAACATCTTCCAAAAAACATTGTCGAATGGTTGAAGGTTTCTGTATTGTTTTATGGGTCGTCTCTTTTGCTCTTTTCTTTTTTGCTGGGGTTGGAATGGGGTACAAACAAAGGAACACTTCATGCCTACCCGTAACATAAAGAAGTTCTCGGTTACACCATCTTAGTTAAGTTGGAGAAGAAAAGAAAGAAACAGAGAAAGGAATTGAAACTGAAGAAGTAGAGTGTAGTAAGCTTCTGTCATTAATCCATGTAGACTGCTCATGTGAACGCATTCAAGTTGGGGGTTCTTTAGCACGGTTACATTATAGTCATCCTTTATGAGATATGAATCTCTGGGCATGTGTATATGTGGGCTAAACAAGTTTTTGCACAGCAACACCAAACCAAATGGCTCTGGTGCTCATTATATATGTATTATAGTTGATCAAAACAGTGTCGTATAGTTCTTGCCTCATTGACAATCCTCATCTTTACAGTTTGACTACGATGATTGGTTGGCTGCTCAGTGTGGATCTCCACCCTCAGAAGAATGGAGAAAGCAAATGTACTTTATCTCAAGAAAGAACAAAAAGACTCTGCCCGAGACATATCGTGACGAGTGGGACGATGATGATTTGATCATTCAAGCTCATGAAGACTTCGTAAAATATATTCCTGAACAGAAGCTCTCAAGATTGTTGTTACATGAAACAAAAGGAATAGCTGAATAAATCGAAAAGTATAGTAAAAACAGGAAATTCCTATATATGTTACTACCAACCTATTTAGTTTAAGCTGGTCATAAAAAAATTGGTAGCAAGCATGTTCAGGTCAGCTTGGTTTTTGGGTAAATAAACTGAAACTTCCTAATGTTTAATAATATAATTGAAATACATCGACATATAATCTTCCTTGTTGCAACTTGCAATTCTTTGATTTTTATTTAAGTAGAAAATTGTGGATTAATACACTGCGAGCAATAATTCAGAACTAAAATGAGAATGAGTCAAGTTCTTACTACTTTACTTTGCTTGTTCAGTGTTTCCACTAAATCGAAAAATTTAATCATAAAGTAAGACTATACATCACTTAAACATAGTATATATTCGTGGTAAAAGTTTATATAAAATGTCACTTACTACTATATTCATCCGTTAAATATTTCCATATAGAAAATTCAAATACCATTCAATTTTTTATGCGTTTAATTTTCTGTCACACGTGATGCACTTGACAAGGACATACATATTAGGGAGAATATAATACTAGGTAAATCAGTCAAAAGTCTTTGCCTTCAAATTAAATATTGCAAAATCAAACTAATTAACCAAAATTTGGGACGTATAACCCTGAAGCTGATTGGCAGGCTTGAAATACAAAATTGTAGACAACGTACCATATGGTAAATATTTTATTATTATTATTATTATTATTATTATTATATATAAGTAGCTTGTTACTGGGAGCAACATGCATAGAGCTTTGAATATGACTACAACTGACAAATTTATAATGGAGACTGACGTTTTAATCTTATTTTCTCTGTGATCTTTCTATACATTGTCAATTTATCATAGTAATGGCCTATTGACTTTTCATATTGTTAACTTATTCACGTTGAGTGCTTGACAACACTAACTTTTTCAAAATTTTAATTGAGAATATCTAATAGAAACACTTTATCACATGTCAGATTATTCTTAATTGAGGTATATTATAATTTAAGTATATAAATGAAACTTAATGATAAATTTAAGAGACGTATTCGATCACTAGACGACAAACTGTAGGAGAGCCATGCAATTTCTTAATTTTATTGTGCCTTTAAGGATGACTGGTCCAAAAACCAACTAAACCTAACGAAAGATACCAAATTCAAGTTCGCAACTACTCATAATCACGTGTGACTTTAATATTCCCATCTTATTTTCATGGTGGGGGGGACGTCCCTGCCCCTTATATATCAATGGTTGGGGGTGGTTTTTCATTACTACGTATCTGGTATTCGTATTGAAGCCCGACTAATTTGAAATCACACTGCGTAAAATCTCATTCAGAAGGAAGTAATCTCTATCAAAAAATTTTTTTTATACTCAAGGCTCGAATCCAAAAATTATGATTAAGAAAGGAACAATTTCATTCGCTGCATCACATCCTTTAATGTTAGGATGGATGCCCCTATATATATATTCCATGGTGGAGGAATAAAGAGTGGTGAGGGGGACATCCCTACTTCTGATTTGGTAATGACTTTTGACAACAATTTGGGAAATTGGCCAGACATACTACATTTTCTTTTCTCACATGGCTAGCTAGATCAAATCAGACCAATCAATTAAACTTTTCATTATGAGAGCTTATTTCTTGATATTCATTTTTTTAAAAAAAGATATAATAAAGTATATATCATTAAAAAGTTGGGGGCATTGTGATTTGAAATCTATCCTAGTTCTAGAGATAGAAAAAAAAAAATTCAACTAAAACGCGTGAAGCTCTAATATATATATAATGTGCTAGAGTTTGAACTTAAGTACCAAATCATCGATTTCATTCATTGAGTTCCCAATTATAAAACTACAAAACCATGATATAATAATCCTTGCGTTATAAAACTACAAACGCCACTATAATTTCCTTGAATTTTTAGACAAGCTGTACGTTGCTATTGTCAACTTTGACATCGTATAAAAAAGACATGGAAAATGCCTTCTGGTTTCTAAGTAGCCACAAGAACATTAATATTAAAATTATAATAATTTTTTCTTTCTTTTTTTCATTAGAAAGATTCAAACGTTGACTAAACATTAGAAGATATATTCGTTTTATTTTCATAACTCAATTTTGATATGCAAATTTAATATCAGTTGCTTCAATCATTAGTTGTTGCATCACATGTAGTGATGGAAATTAAATACTTTTGCATTGTATCATAATCCAAATCATTTTCGTAACTCTCCTTTTTTATTACAACCTCCGTCTCAAAATAAGTGTCATCTTACATGTATCACATTCATTAAAAAATTAATAAGTACAATGTGCAGTTTACTAAACTACATGAAATATAAGAATACAAATGGAAAACATACTAATTTTTGTGTTGAATTCCTAAGATAACACTTATTTTGGAACAAATTATTTATTAAGATGACATTTTTTGGGGACGGAGGGAGTAATTTAAATGTTTAACAAATACATTGAGTTCATTGCTTCTTCTTTTTCCGTTACAGTTTGAAAGCATTTAGTTATTTAGCTTTGATAAAGCCAAAAATGGAAAAGAAGAAGCTAAGTTTTCCAAATTTAGTTTAGGTATTTTTCTCCAACTATTATACAAGTGGCTAAACACAATTAAGTTTTAAGATGGTGACTAATTTTTAAGTAGCTACATTTGTCATTTTTTTCCACCCAAATTTAATGAATTCAACCTGACTATTTGATATCTTTACTTATTTTATATTTTTTCTGAAACTTTTTATAAGTATACAAAGTACTCCAACCAGTTATTATTATTATTATTATTATTAATATACTTGAAACTAGTCGAAAATATTGAATTAGGATAAATTTATTGTTGTTTTATAAGTACCCTCCAATCCTATACACATTTTGCATCGAAAATATTGAATTAGGATGAACCTATCGCCACAGAGCTGCATCCGCTAGGCATCTTAATTAAGTTTATGAATCATATATACGTACAGTATATGTTTTGCATACAAACAATATTAGTATTTCAATAAATGGGAGGAAGAGATTTGTTACTTATATGTCACGTCTATCAAACTCTATAAATACCTTCATCTTCTCTTTCATTTCCTTTCCCACTCCAAATATAATTAATTAATCTCCTTAATTTTTTCCATTACATCTCTGCCAATTCTTAGGGTTTTCTCATTCAATTTCTGGGTAAATACATTTTTATTTTCTCTCTTTTAAATCTGCATGCTTTTCGTTCACTTTTGTATCTAACTTTTTTTTTTTTTTGTATAACTCATCCTGTATCTAGCAGTTCCTTTTAGGCTTCGAATTAGAAGATCGACATTGGATTTTAGATATTCACGTTTTTTTTAGCTCTTTCAACCAGGTATTTATTCACATTTTAGCTACTAATATTTCGTTTTTTTTTCACAATTTAAATGACATTTTCTCATGCAACTATTTTGATTTTTTTTTCTTTGTTTTTGAAATTCTTGCGCGAACTCATCTTGATCATTATTAATAATTTGTTCCTAATTGTGGATGCGTACGCAAATTTGCAAGTTTTTTTGCCAAATTTTGCGAAATACCAATCGATCAAAGGTTTACCCCTGTTTTTTGTTGTTGTCATTTTTGTGCCTGGTACTAGTAAAACCGGGCTTATAGTGATATTTGACAGCAGAAAATCCTTAAATCTATGTCAGCAATGGCGGATCCAGGATTTTCACTCGGGGGTTCGGAAAATAAAAATATAAATGTGTGAACTAGAGTGCCCACCCAAACAGGAATTGAACCTGCAAACTGGGGATAGCATTCGCGACCCAAGTTGCACAGTCCAGTACCACTGAGCTATCTCTCTTCTTTGATTGAGGTGGTTCGAAATTAGTACTTATTATATACCAAAATATTGAAAATTTAAGCTATATATACGATGTAATTTTTTGTCGAGAGGGTTTAGGTGAACCCCTAGCACCCACGTAGGTCCGCCCTGGTTGTTAGAAGGATGTAATAGAATAAGTACTAGTTCATGTTTATTGTACAAGTTTACATATAATTACTTTATGTAAGTGACCTGATCGTGTAATATTCTATATTCAGAATTCATGTCTTGCCTATGCCACCATCCTTTATATGTGCAATTGTACATTTCCTTTAATATTGTTTAAAGTCAACTGCAACATTTTATAATTTTTGTTGTAATAGACAACAATTAATCATTACAGTTGAATACTGTTCATATCTTTGCCCTGCTATTTTTTCCAAATTTTCGTGTTTGTAATGGTATAAATGTGGTTATAGAGAGCTTTAACTCGATAAAGTTTCGATTATGTAAAGTTGTCTGTTTTGTAAGTGATCTCTAAGGTGAAAAGGTTTCAAATGCATCTAATCTTGTTTCATATATTGTATCATAATCCATAAAACTAGACGATTGGTAGCTATAACTACTGTTTATGATTTACCGAAAATTTTCACACTTCGTAAAAGAAACACGTCTGTAAGACAGCAAACATCCTGTAGGACATTGATTGTGAGAGTTGTGCAGAGTAAGATGTCATCTCTGTTTATTTTTCTTCTGGTCTACCAACAAAACACCTACCGATTATAAGCACTAAAATTAATCCTGGTTCCTTATTGACTCACCAATTGGTCTACCAACAAAATGCCTACTCTTTCTATACTATGTTAATATTACAAGATTCAATTTTCTTTTAATGCTCCATGTCGTGTGTTACCATACCATTGTTTAGTTAATATTCTTGCCTCCACTGGTTTTTTTGGATATAAGTAACGCCATGACATGTATACGTTGTTTTCTTCTCTCCAGGTAGGAAGCACAGAGGCTTATAGCTAATATCAGGATTGTAAGTCAAGCATGTTGTGTTGCTTAAACGACAATTTGGCTCCGGAAATGAGGTATTTTTGTACTGATAGATTCATATAATAGCCAGTAATTTGACAGTCATGCAAGTTTTTGATTGACCAGGTTTCAGGAAGCCGGTGTTTGATGGGCAGTAAATTCAGGAGTAGTAATAAGAGAACACTAAAGAGGTGGTTTTTCATCGACAAAAAGGTGGGATAAAAAGATTAGGTACTACAATTCAACTAGTAAAATCAGTCAAATTCTTAGAGATTCAATCGACTTGAATTCAGCGAAAGCTTCTTCTGTTCTTACGGATCCTTTTGATAATAATTAAGCAAGTCTAGGTTGTGGATTTATTCTAATTTATTGACTTATTCACAATCAATGCTTTCATTCTCCACTAGTGTTCTAATGATTCCGAGAAAGAAGCCAGGGAGGCTAGATGACGTTCGTTCTAATGGTTGGCTTGATGCAATGAAGTCTTCGTCACCTCCTAGTAAGAAGGTTCAGAAGGAAGCAGGCGTCGAGGATTTCTCTGATGATGCTAAAGGTGGTTACTCTTCTTGGATGGTATGTTAAATATCTCATTGTTTCCCTTGGTTTCACACACTTGTCTATATTTTCGTAGCCAGAGTGAATATCAGACACGTTATAATCAAGTGTCTATGTTCATTTTATTTGTGTGCAGTTCAAGTATCCATCAGCACTAAACTCCTTTCAGCAAATTGTAAACCATGCGAAGAATAAAAAGATTGTTATCTTTTTAGACTACGATGGGACTCTTTCTCCAATTGTAGATGATCCTGACCGTGCTTTTATCTCCGCTGAAGTAAGTAACTACTCTGATTTTTCCTTATTTTAAGAAAGAAGCTTACCTGAAGATGTTCACACAATGAAAAGAAATTACAAATTCTGCAGATGCGTTCTGTTGTCAGGAATGTTGCGAAACACTTCCCAACAGCCATCATCAGTGGAAGAAGCCGTGATAAGGTAAAGATATTCTCATTACCATGAAATTCAGGCATCGTTTGTGTTTACGTTCTGTTGGTGTATGTCATGCTCCAACATGTTCCTCCTGTTTCAGGTTTATCAGTTGGTAGGACTAACCGAACTCTATTATGCTGGTAGTCATGGTATGGACATCATGCTTCCAATTAGAAATGAGTTGTGCACTAATGATTCACTTATTAAATCTACTGACCAGCAGGTATTACAGCTTATAAGAGTCGTATTTTCATCAATTGCCTAGTAAAGATTGGCATTTCGTCCTTTTTACTCATTTCTATGTTACTTTCTTATAACGAAGGTTCTAATTAATGTTTTGAGCAGGGCAAGGAAGTTAATCTATTCCAGCCTGCTCGTGAATTTTTACCTATGATAGATGAGGTATATTACTTGTTTCTCTATATGCTGCATATAAATGGATAAATAGTACTAATTGGCACCAAAAGAGATAAGAATGTTATCAGACTTGAACTGAACGAGCTAGACTACCTTGCAGGTTTTTAGAACCCTCGTCGATAAAACTAAAGAAGTAATAGGTGCAAAAGTTGAGAACCACAAATTTTGTGCCTCTGTACATTACCGTAATGTAGATGAGAATGTGAGTCTCATTTCCTTGCTGTTTCTATTAGTCTCTTAATTCTGAGGTTCATTACCTTTATGAATTATTTTGCAGCCATTTGTTTGTGATGATGGTTTTCATTTTAAATGCAGAGTTGGCCTATTCTTGCCCAATGTGTACATGATGTCTTGAAAGAATACCCTCGACTACGACAAACTCATGGGCGGAAGGTATCTCAATTACTTGATTTTGGTAACATGATTACATACATTGTTCTAATTTGTCGAAATCTTGTTCCTTTTTTGCTTGTCGATAGGTTTTAGAGGTCCGTCCTGTAATAGACTGGGACAAAGGAAAAGCAGTTGAGTTTTTGCTTGATTCACTAGGTATGTTACATCAATGATTTGGTCCATGATCTCCTCTCCCCGAAAAAAAACGTATAATAATTGTAGAAAAAGGATTGTTCCAACTTCCATCCATTTGTATAAAATATATGCACAACAATGCAGGTTTTAGAAACAGCCATGACGTGCTCCCTATCTATATTGGCGATGACAGAACAGATGAAGATGCATTCAAGGTACATAATTAATACACGATGTCGATATTAGTAGCATCACTGTTTTTTATGCTGTGAGATTAAAGAGTAATTGTAATCCAGGTTTTGAGGGGGAGATATCAAGGTTATGGGATTCTTGTTTCGGCTATTCCTAAAGAGAGTAACGCTATCTTTTCTCTCGGGGATACTTCAGAGGTTTGGAATGTGATATTATACCAAATTTCTGTTGTTGAAATAATGAAAGTAAAATGTCGTTGATGAGAAATCTAAAGTATGCAATTCAAAATCATATGTATGCAGGTCAAAGAATTCTTAGGTTCTCTCGTGAAAACTATGGAAAATCAAGAAATGTGAAATGCAGGACGGGTGAGGGAGGGAACAAAAGGAATGTTACTAATAAGAATTTTGAATGTCATTTCTTTATCATATTGTTCAAATATTTTTCTTACAAGTGCAAGAATTTTGTTTTCATTTTTTTTGTAATTTCGTTTTCTTGGATTTTCGTGTATTCTGCTCTGGGTAAGGAGGAAACTGTTGAGAAAAAGACCATTTTCCCTTGAGTTATAGTGTACTTGGATCCAAGTGTTTCGAGATGCTCTGTGGGGATGGATCATTTGGTCTTCTTATATGCACTTGAGTCGTATGGATCATACTCTCCTTACTAGCTAGCTCGATTATGGAAAACATGGTATTGGTCGTACTCAATCCAATTTGATGTCAGCAAAAACCTAATTACTAGTAATATCAAATATGTTTCAAATCTCTTCTTTTGAAATTATTCTCTTGGAAATATATTTTGAAAATATAGATTGGTTAGCAAATATTAAATTTTTCGTTCCCTTCCATCATTTATATTGCATGCATTTTGCACCAACAAATAACTTTTTATTCTCTCTCCCATCTGCAGTTTGTACTCTTAATTATTAACGTAAATAAAAAAAACACTAATTTTCGACTTGTAATAAAAAAAACTCCTTTTTTTGTATTGTCATTTAGTGCATTTGCTTCTATACAAATTCTCATAAACCAATTCATTTGTAGAAGAAAAAAAAACTTTCCCAAGATAAGTCAAAACATTAAAAATAAAAAAATTAAGAAAATCGCTACTGGTGCATCGATTTTAATTTTAAAAATAAATATTTTTTTGACGAAATCGCTGTTGGGGCAGCGATTTTAATTTTTTTTAACGGCGTAAACGGAGTCAATTTTGTACTAAAGATATCGCTCCCTCAGGAGCAATTTTGCCCTTTTGGTTTTAAAAAAAATTGATATACGGTTTATATTTTTTGAAGGAAAAAAGTTGCCCTTTTGACTCTGGACTCATCTTAATTATGTCGAAATTCTGTATTTTTTGTGAGTATCCTCATCGAGCTAAGTTGGTCTCTTGTGGTGATGTTGCGAATGCAAAATTAAAGTGATGGTATCTCTCTAATACGTTTAGGCGATATGATGGACCTATACCTCTCCCTTTCGATCTATGTAAATTTACTTTATTTGGTCAATTTTAGAATTAAATGAACCTATTTAAAATTAGAAAAAAAACTTTAATGTTAGGATTTCAAGATTACGCTGCCATTATTTTTTTAAAAGCAGACATAGACCCCCACTGATTAGTAAACAATATATGATTTATATACCAAACACAAAAATCATATTTGTATGCTATAGTTATAATTTGCATAATTTCGCTATACATATATACAAAAGAAGTTGGTTATTTCACTATATATATATACAAAAGAAGCAATTGTATAATCTGTTTCAGTATACATATACAAAAGAATCAATTGTATAATTTGTGTTTGTATAGAGCGAGAAAGAGAGAAAGGTAAAAGAGAACTGGGCAGGGGAATATTTGTATTATATAATTACAAGTGTATAGGACGAAGATATATGTATTTGCATGTGTACATACAATTTTCTCTCGCTTTATACAAACAAAAACGCAATTTATACATTTTTGTTTGTATAAAGCGAGAGAGGCGAGGGAGAGACAATCGAGCGAGATCTGGGAGAGTGGCAAGCGAGAGAGGGGAGAGAGGGGAACAAAAATATGTATATATACAATTTTCTCTCACTTTATACAAACACAAACGCATTTTATACATTTGCGTTTGTATAAAAGCAAGAGGGGCGAGGGAGAGACTGCCGAGAGTGGCGAGCGAGATTCACCAGGGAGAGAGGCGAAATTGCAACAGTTTGCTACGGGATACAATTAAATCAAACTGTGGTTATGACATTTAATTTGAATTAATAGTTTGCTATTATATATAATTTTTCCATTTTTTTATTATTACGTAAAGAAGAATACTTAAATTGTATTTGAACCGCTTAGAAGTCATAATTTTGAATCAGTATTGAATATATGATTTGGGATTTAATTTATTTATTTTAAATATAAAATTTAACTCATAAATTTATATTGACTACCAATTTTTTGGTTGAAGTATTATCCAAATGAATCTGTATTTTCACTGATAGAGGTAGAAGCTCAAATACGGGTTAGATCGAATTGGCAGACACTACAACAACAATAGTTTTTAGTGGCGGTAAACATGCACATTAACAAAGATTACTAAAGCATTTATCGGTATTATTTAATCGTGACTGGATTCAATGTCGTTATAGACTTTAACGACAATTACAAAGAGTATTAATTGCTGCTAAAAATATATATTTAGCAACAACTAAATTATTGTTACTAATTAATTATTGCTAATGATCATTCTTGATGTAGTGAAAGCTAAAAGCTCATATACAAGTTTGGTCAACTTAGTAACTTTTGCTCAAATAATATATTATTAAAAATATTAAATTTAAAATTCAATTATTACCGTCTAAAATAGTCATAATAATATTCAAAACCCATATAAATAAAATCCTAACTTTGCCTCTTTCAACTTTCTAATATCATAGAAAATTATTATTATTTAGCAATATATGAAGTTTGCTTGTACAACATTTTATTTTATTTGAAATGAGTGAATAAATTAAACTAATTAAGTAGCAGACTCACCAATCATGCACAGAGCTATCTGCGCATTATTTATTTCTATTTTTTTAGTCCTCCAAGAACATACGTAACACTTCCACTAGGAAGTTTCTTTTTTTAACATAAACAAAATGCAAATATTTGATATGTTCCTTTATGTCCAAATATCTTGAACACAAGGGGTCGCGTTGTTTAATTTTTAGGGATGACTAGCTTGCGCAGAAATTAATAATATATGAATTAGTTAAAAAAATTATAATGAATTTAAGGATAGTAATACATGAATTGTAATTTAGAAAATTTTAAAAGCGAATTTAGCTTGTTTTAGTTATATATACAATATGTAATTTTAAGAAAACATCTCAACTTTTTATAAATAAAATAAGTTTGTTAACTATTTATCCTTGATATGAATGAAGGCTGTCTTTTGATTTTTTAATCCATTTAATGCTATTTTACATTTTATTCCGTCTAAATAAATACAAATAATTTTATAAGTTAAAGCAAAAAATTATGTACAGCCAAATCTCTTTATATTAGTAATGTTTGCCTGAAAAAATCATTTTTAAATATTTGTGCTTGAAATTTACTATATGAATGTCATTATTATAATAGGTAAAGTGCTATTATAGAGAAGTAAAATATAACACGAAAAATTGATTCTAATAAAAAATATGTAGATCGTTATAATAAAATGTTGTTATAACATGCGAGGTTTGACGATATATTTTGTGATACTATTTTTATATACTTCACACGAAACGAGCACTATTATTAGTAGTCCATGGCACGTATAAGTGTAACATCGTCGATTTTCTTTGTAAAGTAATGGACTTTTTTAACTCACTATCACGATTTTATGCAGATAAGGTCTCATATATCTAGTTCCTTCATGTTTTATTAATGAGTATTAATTAGTTGCTTGAATACGTACGTGTAAAGGGTCCACCTAATCCTGTCATTTGATAAGTATTGAGTTTTAGAATGTATATAGTTGTTGCTGATAGGAGGTGACAAATATCCCGTTAAAGAAAATTGGGCCGGGGAAAAGGGGCAAATTGCGTTCTAGGTGGACTACATAAAAAGATTGAGTGATGTCATTAGCTTTATAGTAAAGCCTTAAAGGCATGGTTAATTTACGGGGAAAATAAAACATCTTATCCTATTTTCTGTCATATGATTAGCACTAGTGTCTAATAATGCATCAAATTGCATATCACATAAGAAACTTTTAAGTTGATGAATATAGTAGTATACTCAGAAAAATGATTCTATTAATTTTACACCTTATCCTTTTTGTTTGGTGCAAGGACGAGTCATCACATAAATCTCATATTGTGATGCATCTCACTTTTATTTTATCCCATTTGTGAACAATTGTGCCCAAATAATATTTACACTTGCCCTCAATCATGTATGTCATGGCTTGTGAGATAAAGATCACATACTTTTGCGCATGTAAATTGAAGTTGTAATCAACAAATTTGTGATCGAGACCAACGAAAGTTAAGTATATGGTGGTCCTAAATGTTATTTTCGTCTTTAATCGGAGGTTTCAATGGAGTTTTGTCATGATCCGAGCCTACATTCTGGACGTGGTCGGCACTCGAGAATCATTGATCGAACCCTCATCATGGCTAACTACAAGCGGAAAACCAACTCAAGAAATAATAGACTTAAAACTGAATTATAAATCCGTTAAAACTCAAATACTCAACTCATAAAGTCTGGACAATACTCAATAGAAATACTTGTAGTTTTGTAAAACAACTCAAAAGAAAGTAAATACTGAAAGACTCCTCAACTCTATCTATGAAGCCTCTAATACTAGGATAGATGTCGGGATGGAACCCTCGACAACTTAACAAAAGCAGGAAATAAACGTGAAGCCCTCCGAAAAGCGTGGAGGCTCACCAAAGCTAGCTGGAGTGCAAATGGTATCAACGAAGTGCTTGTTGGTGACCCTAAACACATGTATCTGCATCATAATAATATGCATGTCGAATGACATCAGTACATTGAATGTATGAGCATGTAAGGAGAATTGAAAGCATAGATAACTGAACTGACAAGACTAAGAGAAATACTCACCTCAACGCAACTCCAATACAAAAACAATAACTAGAGATGCAATGTTTAAAGCGTTATAAAACAGAAGATATATATAAACTTAATGATGTATAAAAATACAACAAAATACTTTTTACTCTTATTTGGGAGATTCTCTAACCAACAACTATCACTATGAGCTATGTGATGATACAACGTTTCGCCTACGCTGTCAGAACTGTCATATATCTTGCGGGTATAGAACACCTCAACTAAGTGGATCCACTAAGTTATGCTTAAAAGCAATAAGAAATCGTCTAAAAAGTACGATCATTTACTCATGTTGGCTACATGGTTTATGAGAAATGTGAGTTGTTTGCACTCATCCCCGTGTCGGTGCTCAATACTACTCCCAATAATTATATACTTATGATCAATGTTTAAAATCATTTTCTTTTCTCAATTTAAGGTAATTACTCAAAAGGTCCTCTTAAAAGAGGTAATGCTCTAAATTATCTCTCAACTCATAAACTCATTTAGAAATCAAAGTTTCTCTATTTCAATGTACAAGTGTTACATTTGTAAATACTTAATTCCCTTATATTCTTCCTCGATCACGACTCTTCTCATTTATCATATTTACTTTCTCAGAAAATTAGTTTACAATATGTGGAACTCACTAACTACTAGTAGAGTGTAGTAGTAGTATTAATTTTTCAAAAGTTTGGAGACAATATAAGGGCATAAAACTTTGGACCAGCGAACAAAAGCTATTACATATATATATATATATATATATATATAGTCAAAGAAATTATAGTAACTAATGACAACTGACTTTTTCAGATAAAAAATAAAGGTGAAGATTAAGGGTATTAATCACATTTACAATGATTTTCGTTTTGTTACTATTTTTTAATGATATTATACTATGAAATACGTATTTATGTGTGGGGCAAGCTTTACTTTTCTGGGACGAGTTTTTCTTGACTATATATATGATTAATGCACGGAAACATAAAATTTCAAGAAATAGTAAATTATTTTATTTTAATACATAAATGTGAGATTAGAATTTAAAATTAATGTATTTTGAATTTGTTACCAAAAGTCATAACTCATTTTAGTTAGTAAATTTATAATTAAATATTAATACATATTTCATAAATTTTTAATATAAATATAAAATTTAAACAAAAGTTATTAACTTCATCTGAAATATAAAATATATATGGTAGCTTTGTTCATGTAAATACACCACGTGGAAAGTCCGATCCCCAAAAAATTTAATCACGCTCATATTCATTACCACAAAAAATGGGTTCAAGCTTCCTCTAGCACCTTCTAATGCGTTTCAATTGAGAAATTTTTATGCATAATGCCCTATATATAATATGAGCATAATAAATAAACATGTTATTTAATTTGGCTTTAACTGTTATTATTTATATCTTTCAATTTTTAATAAGCACAAATAAACACTTAAATTTATATAAAATTAAACAGATTAACACACCACTATTAAAAATTTCGAGTTAACCTCAAAGAAATGAAAATGCCCCTTACCTATTGTATTTAATCAAAGAAAAGTATAAAAAAAAAAATGTAAGCAAATCAACTAAATAAATGTTCAATAATAATAATAATAACAATAATGATGCCAAAGATAGGTATACAACGTGTAACAAAAAAAAAAAGTAAAATATAAAAATGAGTCTTAACTTTAAGGAAAATTTTAGTGGTAGATATTCTATAAAAAAAAAAATTATTTCATTTTTAATATATGTATATTTATCTTCCCTTTTCTTTTTCCATTATATTATATTTTCCTTTCTTCATCTTTTTCTTCTGCTTTTCCTCTTTGCCTTTATCTATTATTTTTCTCTTTATTCCGTCCATTCCAAAAATCTCTTTTCGAATTTTATATTAGTATTTATTTTCCTCACCTTTTTTTTCTTGTCCTTTTCTCTTTCCCTCAGTTTTTGTTTTTTCACTCCTTTTCCTTTAATAATCCTTCCTAAATCATCTTTTCTTATTTAAAAAATAAATAAATATTATATATTTCGAATTGATATTTTAAATGGTCATTCAATAAGTTTTTATCATCTCAAAAAATTAGGATAAAAAGCGAGATAACTTTTTAAGATGGAATAACTATTATTTGAGTGATTATTTGAAAAATAGTGGTATTAATTAGTAAAAAGAAGCAGATATTTTAAAAGAGTTAATATTTTAATACTCCACTAGTTTTACGTGAAACTGAATATTTAAAAATAATACATAATCCAAATACTAGCACTTGTAAAGTGTTAATAACTTTGATGGTCATTCAACTATTAACTATTTTCACAGAAAGTCACTCAATTTTTATTTCCAACTCAAAAGTCACTTAATTATGACTTTTTTACACAGAAAGTCACTCAATTTATTTAATTATTTTTTTCACTAAAATTTGCTGACATGAAATTTTTATTTTTAACTAAAATTTTAAGAACCAAATATATATTCATTTAAACCATTTAATGACCCGCCCCATTTAACCCGCCCCGCTAAAAATATAATATTGAAAATTTTATTTTACCATTAATTCCCTAAATCAGTGGCAGAGCTAGCATAGAGTTAGGCCTTCGGCGGAAAATATTACTATTTATACATGGTTAACATTATTTTTTATGTATATGTAGTAGATATCGAATCCCATTCGATTAGTTCGTGATTTACTTCTTCAGATTTTGAACCCCCTTATTAAAAATTCTAGCTCCGCCACTGCCCTAAATCATTCTCTCTTGTTTCCTTCTTTCTCCTGAGCGTTCTTCTTTCTCTTTTCTTTTCCTTTTTAATTTCTTAATTTCAACCCCTTCACATATCAATAATATATCAACCTCTATGTTTTTTTTTTTTGAAGTTTCCATAACCTCTATGTTCTCCCTGAGGATCAAATTATTTTTTTTCCAACTTCAAAGAAATAAAAATTACAACAATTTCTTGAGTTACGATTTCAACAAAACTTTTTAAACTGCTATACATTATAAGAGGATTGCAAGATGTCTCACTTTTGCTCTTTTGAAATTGAGAATTTTTTTTAAAAAAAGAACGCTTAGGAGAAAGAAGGAGACAGATAGAATGATTTGACGAATTAATGGTAAAATAAAAAGTTTAATATTATATTGTTAGTGGGTCAGGTTAAATGGGGCAGGTCATTAAATGGCTTAATGGATATATATTTGGTTCTTAAAATTTTGGTTAAAAAAAAAAAAAAATCATGTCAGAAAATTTTAGTGAAAAAAATAATTAAATAGGTTGAATGACTTTATGTGCAAAGAAGTCATAGTTGAGTGACTTTTGAGTTGAAATTGAAAGTTGAGTAATTTTCTGTGAAAAAAGTTGATAATTGTGTGACCATCAAAATTATTAACTCCACTTGTAAAGTGTAATTATATTTAAAATTCAAAATTTATAAATTTTAACTCGGAGGTATTTAGGCTCATAGATTTGTATGAACCAAAACAGAATCAACATGTATATATATATAGGACATGTAGCTAGAAATAAAAAAGAAGTTTCAATTAAATAAAGTAACATAATAGATAATGAAATTCATTGAGTTGATCATAAATTCAAGGCTAGCCTAAATTCAATGTTCTACATCACTCAGTGTAGTATTTTGCATTTTTTCGTTATATTTTTTCCTTTATTTATTTAAATTCGTATTTGAATGATGGACACTTATCTAGGACTTCGATTAAATTGACTTGAATTAAACATAAAGTTATTGAAGTAAATTGTCTTGAATTGTTGGCTATAGTAGATTGATAAACTTAGTTATTTAATTGATCAAAAGCAATCTAATTATCAAATATTTTTAAAAAATACTTTCCAAATGAATTAATCTAACTTTTGATAAATCAAAAATGTTTTTTTTATATATATAAAGTATTCATTTTATGGAGATGAGGTATTTCTATTGAGTCTAGTGACGTGGAAGTTAGTTAGATAGTTGTAACTAACTTATTGTTACTTAGTGAACAGTGTTAAAAGCATGTTGATTAGAGTTAGTTAGAAAATACATTTAGCAGTTTATTTTAGCACTTGTATATAAGTAGTTTGTACTTCATTTTGATATGAACAACAATGATGAATGGAATGCTTCCTTCTCCTTTCTCTGAAACTGTTTTACATCTCAATAAGAGGTTTCAATAGCTCAGCTCTAAATCCATGGTGTAATCCATGGTAGCTGAATTTACATGGTATCAGAGCCACTGATCTATTCTTCCGCATAATTTTTTTT
>JAJOOO010005159.1:0-20575 GCA_029582685.1 Solanum piurae
GTGGGTTGACCCACGAGACGTGGGTGCCCTCCGTGGGTCACTGCCAGGTTGCCTCTAGGAGGCTTTTCCTCAAGGACCCATGGTTGGTCCTTGGGGTTTAAACCTTGATGTTCTAACACGAAAACATAGATTTTAAGGTACGGGGAGGTACGTTCAAGGCTCTAACCCTAACGTCAAGCCCTAACTAAGCCTACTAGTTTCCGGAGTGTTACACGAGGACTCATGGTTAAAATCCGTGTGAAATATCTCAATTTTAGGTCAAGAATCGTTTCCTTCCATCAGTGAAGGATTAGGGCTTTATAAAGGGTGGAAAAGGTTACGAATTGGGGGAAAATTATCGGATAAGGATTGAGAATTCAAATTAAATTTTGAATTTCTTTTTCAAGAACAAAAATATGCTCGATTGATTCCCATAACTCCAGTACGCGTGACCTCACCTTCGTTGTCTTACTCAATATTCTTCGACAAACCATTACATCTGTACAACAACCCAGCAGCGTCCCTCGTCCAGTTCGTCCGACTCAGAGAATCCAGACCGATCTGGGGA
Organism: Solanum piurae; assembly: GCA_029582685.1. Taxonomy (NCBI): domain Eukaryota; kingdom Viridiplantae; phylum Streptophyta; class Magnoliopsida; order Solanales; family Solanaceae; genus Solanum; species Solanum piurae. Next base: position 548 of record JAJOOO010005159.1, read on the forward strand.
CTATTTCTCATAATGTCAATGTATTTATGATTTATTTGTTCAACAATTAATTTACGTTAAGTTATTTGAGTAAAATCAAATAATTTTTAAATTTATTATTTGTAACAATATTGTCAAGAAATTATTGGTTATGTAAATGTAGAAAAATTATTTAATAAATATAAGACGTTTGATTGCACGAAAATTATTCTACAGAACAATTGGTTATCCATACTTTTTTTAAGTCCCGTCAAGATATTAACAACTTCTAAAGCAAGTAACTCAATATATAATGAATATGTGTTTTTCATTCGAAACGAATCAATAATGTTGAAGCCAAGGTTACTTGCATGATAATTTATGAAATATTTTACTAAGGTATTGCCAATTTCAATATTTGAGAAGTTGTAAAATGAAACTTGTCATTTATAGTTTTAAATTTATCGTTTTCAAAATATAAAGTGATGTTTTCATTAGGGAGTAAAATATACATGGTACTCTTTTTCTTTAGCAAATGTTTTCTTTCACTGAATTTTTCTAGCTAGATTTTTAACGAGGTAATAAACAATGCATATTTCACAATATGTGTACTCTTTTTCTTTTTTTTTTAATAAAATTTTTCTAGTGAATTTTAACGAGTCACATAATCTATGAACACCGAAAAGAGAAAGTGTTATAAAATATATTATTTGAATATGCACTAAGTGTAATCTTCACTGTACTCTTAATTATATTATATGTAGTAATACTCACACCTATACCACCTTTTCATCACACTTCAATAATCATTTACCCATTTTCAAAAATTAATGTCATATTTATGATACCGTTTGATGTTTCTTTATGTAGCCCTATAATTTTTAAATATAAATATAAATATTTGTGAGAATCATATTATACATATTTGAAGATTTAAAAAACACTTAAATACAGTTGAAAGAAGGGAAAAAAAGCTTCTTCTTATACTTTATAGTATATCTACATTTTTTGTCTTATATTTCTTTAAATTCTATAACAAATCCAAATAAATTATGAAACTTGGACGGTAAATTTACCAAAGTTACAAGTAATGAGATTAAATTATCTATTTGCAAAACTCAAAAGGGAAACAAGATTATTGTTTTGATGACATCCTACTTTTGAGGGATCTTAAATTAATTAAAATATTTGGAGTCCAATAATGGAGATCAAACTCAATCATTTCATTCTCAAAAAGATAAAGCCTAAATTAAACTTACGTCAAAGATTATATCCTCTTTATTATTTAAAGGGGAAAAAAACGATATTGTTTCAAAAACAAAATAAAATAGATGAATGGTAATCCTAGACATCATGTTGAATTTGATGAGAGATTGATGGAGACATGTTTCCTAATATTGACATGTGTTATCTAATATTTACTCCCTAAATAATGAATGACACATAGAAAGAGCTCATCCTACGAAGTATCGAATTGGCGAAACTGTTTCATGCTTAAATTATGGAGATAAAATTTTATTAGAATACTACTTCTAGAAAGGTTCATGTAGTAGTGTGCGATTGATATTTAATTAATGTATTAATACGAACATCGAATACAAAGTAAAAAGTTTATAAAAAAATTAATACCGCATAAATTAGGATAGATGATGTAATAACTCGTGGCATTTGAACCGTGCCAAACTTAGGCCCAAGCCAACATCACAATTATATTTATAGTTATTTCTTTTTTTATTTTTATAACATCAACTCAATATATTTTAAAATAATATTAAAGTAGAAAAATATATTTAAAAGTTAGAAGAGAATATTTTTATGAATTTATATTTTAGATTTTTAAAAATTTTGAACTTGATATCAATTGTTTCGATTTTTTTTGTTACGTAGGGATCCATAGCTTTTCATACTTGGTAGTCATTGAATTTTCTGACAGCCATGTAGCGTTTTTTTTAAAAAAAATTTATTCATTTGTTTAAAATAATTTTGTGTAAAACTGAAAATACTAAAAGTACCACTTTATATTTATTTAAAATAAAAGCAAAATGAACCATTCTAAATTTTAATTAAACTTGTTAGAATATTGGAATTGAAGATTTTATTTTAGTTTTAGTTATATAGAAAGATGCATTCTTTTTTAAATAAGTAAAAAAAAAATAAGACACATGCATTAAGACATAGAGTTTTTTAATATGTTTTGCAGATTTTACATAATTTCTCTAACACATATTTTTATGAGGATCTCGACCCTATTAAAAGATATACGTATACTTTTTGGATTGGAAGAAATTAAGGCTCATATAGAAAAAACATGAACAATAATTCGATCTAAAAAATAAATTAAATTATTGTACTACTATTATTATTCAATTGTTATTGACTAGTGCAAAAGAGGTGACCAACCATATTTTTCACTTCCGCATATAAACAACATAGGTGTCATACTACAAGTTACCTCACCTTTCCTTTACGTGAAACAATTTGACGCATTACCAATTATCCTTAGAAAAAAAAATTAATTTTTAATCAATTATCGTCTTATATACAAATTAAAATTGATAAAATAAATATACATAAAATACCTACATCAAATTTGTTCGAAGTGAACGCTTTTGAATTTACATCTATACTTTCATGAAATAACAATACAATTTATGTATATTGTATACTCTTCAAATTTCACTTGTATAATTTCACGGAATATTTTAAAGTTGTGAACACTTTTGGATAGGCGAATGGATAATGTGAGTATGTATTTTTAGCACCGGCCTTGCACACCATTCAAGATATTTTCACACTTCTGTTTTTAAATAAAAAAATTCAAGGGCCAATTACGAGTTGAATTTATCCAATTTATAAACCTGTCAACATGGACAATTTCAACTTTCAACAGGTTGCGTGGATGTCTTTTCGTGCCTAAATTAACTAGTTTTTCTTTTTTCTTCTTAGGTATCCAATTGCTCCATAATCCATATATACCATGTTAAGTTTTACCAAAGAACAATAATAATATAATCTGTGTAATTCATAAATAAAATTTTTTTAAAATATTATAATTTTATTTTTATTTTATTAAAATAGAAATATTATTTTTAATAGGTCATTTACTGAAGCAATCATATAGTAAATAATGAAGGAAAGAGACAATAGCAATCTCAAATAATACAACAAACGAAATAAATAAACTAATATATGTATGTAATAGTAAAATTGAAAAATACAAAAATAGTAAGAGAATTACTAATAATACTTATTCTCTACTAATAATACTAAGAAACAAATTAAATAATTACCTACTAACTTTCTATCCTTATTTTCGATTTTCATGTCTTTTTATTTAGTGTCATGTCCTCGATATGTTATTGGTGTGTCATATTCTATCGAATCACATCTCTTCAATACTTCTTCAACCTATCTTTTTCTAAAACTCATCATGGTAAACCTCTCGCACTTCCTCACTGGGGCACATCTCTTCATATGAGCATTCACTCTCACTTTGTCCCATATATCTTCTTCGTTCATGATCCCACCTCTCCTAGTGTCCTTACACATTCATCTCAACATCCTTTAAAAAAATAAGTTTTAATACATAACATTCCCTTAAACTTTTCAAATTATATCATCTAGACAGTCGAATATGTCTTTGATTCAATTGAACATCTCAATTATTAATAAAATATCCAATTAAACATTTTCGATTCAAATTTTGAAAATAAAACACAGAGAGTGGAAAGATATTTTGACAAGTCTATAGGGGTGAAATAGTAATAGCATTTGAAAAAGATACATGAATGCCCAGCTTTCACAAATTTCATTCACCACGTCATCTGCCCACACCTTTCAATTTTTCGAACTCTCTGGATAACCTCCCCGCCTACCTATAAAAGCATTCACATTCGAACCCTACTCACAAAAATCCACCAGTTTCTCTGTGCGTGCATTTATCTGTTTACATTATTCAGCATTTGCAGGTCGGAGAATCTGATCGGAGCAAGTTGTGATCGACGATCGGAGTTGAAAGTTCGTTATTCAAAGTGTCCTGCGTTAGCTTCCTTTTATATTCACTTTTGTTTTTGCTCGATAATTCCGTTTTTCGCTCTTCTCATTTCTATTGAATTTACTTATATAGGTATGTAGACTGTATGTATTTTGCGCTATTATATAGTTTCCTGCTAGTATTATTAGACCTATAATGCCGCCTATCTACTGATCTCTGTGTTTCGTCTTATTCTTCTTTTTCGCGTACTGCTTAATTTATTGTTTGTTGCATTTCATCCTCTTTTGCGGAGTCTATGAAATGTTTGTGTTGGTGAATTTATACGCTTTGTTTGCTTAGATCGATTATAATGGATGGATTTGCCTTTGTTTGTATGAGGAGAGATACTTTTGGTGGAGCTTGTAGAATTTGTGTTGTGTTGGTTGTGCTCTCGTCTAGGTTCTATTTTTTGTGGAATCTATAAGAATTGTGATTGTTGTGCTATGGAAAAAAGAAAGAGAAAGAGACTCTGTTGAGATTATGTTTCTGTGCCATGAGATCATGAATGATTGGTTTGCGTGCTGTTGTGTTACGAATGGTTGCTTTGCTAATATCTATGTTGAATTAGATGGTTATGTGGCGTATGTATCTTGGTGGAACGCTGCTTCATATCACTGAGCTTTCGAGCTTTGTGGTTATATTAACCCTATCCACAATTTTTGACTCATAGAGTGTAAATAATCCTCAGTTTCGAGGAATTTACGTTCGTTGATTGATTGCATAAAGCCTTCGCTTTTGATTGATTGAGTGGCAGCAAAATATATTCGTAGGAACGATTGATAACTAATTTGGCATTCTTTGGTCTTAGGATAGTTGATGAAATTATCTAGTTTTACTCTTAGCCTTGAAAAATTATAGTTAAAAATATATTGGTGCCCGCAGGTTTAAGATATGGGGTACCTTGAACTTGTGTGTGGGTGGTTTAGCTATGTTGATGTTTTGTGACAGTATAAATTGCAGCTATCAAGTAAAATTCCAGTGAGAAGTTGACGACGAATTTAAAGACGAAAAAATAATAAAGATCTTGAATAAACAAGTACTTTTCTTTTTTCCTGCCCTATCCCTTTTCGCTTATGAAGATGGAGACTATAAACACAAGCATTTATAAGCATGTATTTGGTCAATCTGAAGTTGAAAAGCTGGTGTTCCAATCAAATGGAAGTAGTAGTCGTGATAGCGCCCTTCTCGTTGGACATCTATGTCAATCTTCTGTTCAGTTTGTTCATCACTCTGTTCCCTTTTTCTATTTTGTGTTCAACTTCTGATGCTGGTATCCATTGAGGCTATTGGTATTTGCAGTTCTCACTTTTCCTTTAGTAGGCTGACTTAGGATTGGGAGTTTCGATTGCTTTCCAAGTTTTCTGGTATGTTTTATCTTCCAACCAATCTAATTTTGGGCTCCTGAAAGAGATCATCTGGTATATGTGGTTGTAGCTGTTCTTGACTGATGGTAATGAAAGATTGTAAATTTTACATACTTTCGCATGAGAGGTAGACACTGGACTGTGGAAATATAAGATATCGTGGCACATGATGCTTTTTGTTTGCAACTTCAGTTTTTGTGAATTTTAGTTAAATGCTAGGCATGTGCGATGATGAGGTCTTTCATTAACAAAGATAAGCCTCAGAGTGAAAAGGTGAACAAAAAAGAAAGATGATCACCGGAGACTGGAGAGTATGAATCAGTTGGATGTTGTAACCCAACAGATAAGATTTTCCTTTCTGACAATGAAATAGTCCAACTAACAGACAGTAGGAATTTATAAAATTCTTCTTCAGGGTAAGATTCCCTTGTTGAAGTGACATGGTGCAGAATCTCAGACAGAGGTAGGGTTGTCTGTGATGGACAACAAATAAATCATCTCTGCAGTCTCGTACTTTTCCCAGTATTTTTCTGTCAGGACGGGGTTGATTGTTGTCCATTGCTTTTACCTTAGGTTGGACTTCCCTTCATCAGTATCTCTTTAAATGGAGTTCTCCAAGAATGAAGTCATCATGCAATCATTATTATCTACTGCTGGACGCTTTGGAGCTCCTCAATGCTTCACGATAGTTCTAGTTTGGGTTCCTTTTGAACCTACTTGTGGATTCTTGTAGATCAACTTGTTTTGATGAATTCTCATGGTGGAGTTTGCTGATTGGAGCTGTCAAGCTTTGTTGGAATTTGTTGTTGCTGGTTTCAATTGGTGTTCATGTGCGACAACACAACATTGTTTGAGGTGTTTTGCCCATTTGGAGGGCCAAGTAGTCATGCCTTTGTAGGTTTAGGATTTTTTCCCTTGACTGTTTACTGAATGCAGGGCTTCTAGTTGTTAAATTCATCCATAAGGCTAAATGGGAGACATAGTGATTGAACATTCAGGGACGCCACATTATGAGGCCTTAAACTTACAAAATGTTACAACATCTGAGAATGATGCTGTTCTGGTTCAGAGTTTCTCTGGGGGCTACTTGCCTGAGGATAGTACACATGAAGAAAAATCCACTTGTACTGAAGCCCTCAACAGAGGATACTTGGAATATGGGTATGTTCTCTGTCTCATTCATGACGTTAAACTTAACTCTATTTTGTCCAATCATTCTTGGTTGATCTTTCTTCACCAATCTAACTTATGTCTATTTTGTACAATCATACTTGGTTGATCTTTGCTCACCAACTCTGTTATAACATTGAAGGTGTAGATACATATTATGATATATGTTTGTCTAAACTTCATACATAGTGGATGTTATGATTATCAATTATTCTCAGATGTGTGTTCTTTTCCAGATGTTCCCACTATCGCCGTAGATGTCGCATTATAGCCCCATGCTGCAATAAGATGTTTGACTGCAGGCATTGTCATAATGAATATAAGGTAAGTCCTGATGAATGATGGGCCATTCACTTACGAATAAGTATAATATGTCTGTAGTTAATGAGGTGCACAATATGCCACCTCAGTAAGATTTGAGATAACAAAATACCTGCATCCAGGGACACGAGCATTATTGTTTGAAGTCATGTAGCGTTTTCTTGTACCTTTTGATTGCAAGGCACCTTGATTTACACGTCATAGCATTCATCATTTCATTGTGGCTATGCGTCATTTAGATTTTACCTTATCAGCAAAGATTCTTATTTTTCCCCCAAAGATTACTCATCTCCCATCTTTGGTTGGTAAAGACTTTACTAACATATTTGCTCATCTACAGAACAATATCAACGTTGACCAGAAACTTCGACATGAGATTCCTCGTCACAAGGTGGAAAGGGTAATAATCCTGACTGGTTAAACTATTTTTGTGCAAATAATCGCCCCCCCCCACCCCAATATGTAAAATTGTCTTCCTTGGTCTCCTTTCCATCAACTAATTTTACCTTCTCTTCGTTTAATTTTGAATGGAATCTGAACACGATGCATAAAAGAATACATATACTCATTTGTTTTGGGTTTTCTACAGGTTATATGCTCACTTTGTGATACAGAGCAAGAGGTGAGTGGTGTTTATGCTGTCCTGCCCTTTACTTTGTTATGAGGTCACGGTTTTAAGGATGTTTGCAATTGAGTAATGCAAGTCTTTCTTGCTTGAGCATGATAGTTTATTGATCAAGAACCTGAAGAGAACCGAGTTCTCTTGATTTGATGTTTGCTATTCCAGCCAAGCAGCTTGCATTCTGACTAGTTATCACTGATGTTCTCTACCAGGTTCGGCAAGTTTGCATCAATTGCGGTGTGTGCATGGGGAGATATTTCTGTGAAACGTGTAAGCTATTTGATGATGATGTAAGTTTTAATTCTCCTCTCTCAAGTTATTCACATGAAACTGCTTAATACACACATTGAATTCAAGGAGTTGATGATAGTAACAAGGAAATGCAGCTGTAAGCGAAATATGTAATGTGCTGACTGCTGACCAACCTCTTCTCCACTTTTCATGTTGCAGATATCCAAAAGACAGTATCACTGCAATGGTTGTGGAATATGCAGGTATTGTTACTTAGATGAAATTCCAATGCCTTCCCCATTCTCCATAACATTTTTTCTCTCTCTCTCTCTCTCTCCCTCTCATGTAACTAAAGAAAAGGAGATAAACACCTTTGCTAACGTCTTCCATGTGTAATAACAAAAAGACCTGTCTGCAATTCAATACCAATTAATCTGAAATGTTCCATATCATACTTTGTGTATACATTTGATGTTTAAACTCTGTATTGATTCTGATGTTGGTGTTCTATTTTTATTATTTTTATGTTTCTAGGATTGGTGGGATGGAGAACTTCTTCCACTGTCCCAAATGCAGTAAGTCTCAGTCATCCCTTTGTTTATCATAGGCTCATGTTTGTGCATTACTCCGTATTATCTTTTGGAATTTCATTTTTCTTACTATGTGGTGGTTGTGTGATACAGGATGTTGTTATTCAGTTCTATTGAGGAACAGCCACCCCTGTGTAGAGGGAGCAATGCATCATGACTGTCCTGTTTGTTTTGAGGTATGGATTGCAATAAAAAAAAATCTCCCCAGTTGTTTTCCCCTTGTTTAACCTTTTCTGTGATGTTGCAACCGAATGAATTGAGAATGGTTATATGCAGTATCTCTTTGAGTCGATAAATGATGTAACAGTCATGCCCTGTGGACACACTATTCATAAGAACTGCTTGAAGGAGATGCAGGAACACTACCAGTAAGTTATTGTTACTTTATTGTTCCCTATTTTCAACATGTGCAGGTTGTCTTTGCAACTGATCTGACTTTAATTTTGCAACAGGTATGCTTGTCCTCTCTGCTCTAAGTCGGTATGTGATATGTCGAAGGTGTGGGAGAAATTTGACGTGGAGATTGCTGCAACACCGATGCCCGAACCTTATCAAGACAAGAAAGTGAGTGTATTTTCCGAACTGTTCTTGTTGTTGCGTCAATATGCCAACAGAGCTTCAAAAAGTAAATGAAACTTATGATACTGCAGGTTTGGATCCTTTGTAATGATTGTGGAATCACCTCAGAAGTGCAATTTCACTTTGTGGCTCAGAAATGTCCATGTTGCAAATCTTACAACACCCGCCAAATAAGAGGCAGATAGAGGGACCAAATAGCAATAGTCAGTCTGGCTTTCAAGTGGAAATGATTCCACACCCTATGTGGCTAGGGTGGTACCTCTGAGTGGTAATGATTGGGCTTTACAAAGCTAAGCTTGTAGAAGAAATGATGGAAGGAAGGGGTTCTAATATGATCCTGCTTGTAGCACTTCTGGGGTTATCGTGTTTTCGCGTTTCTTCAGTTTATTTATCTTCAATGTTCCTTGGTAGTAGTATGTGTGTTTTATATGCCAGTGTAATTTCGAAGACACTGATTATTTGTTCAGTGTTAGCACAAATATTGTTGGCGTGAGTTATTCAATCCTTTATAGAACAGAGCGAGTAGAACTGTGGTGGCTGAGAGACTTGATGTGTTGTGTGATATGTATCTTCCAGTTAATTACTCTATGTGAAGTTAAATTTGTATTATTACTTCATATTTAAAGAATACTATAGTTCTTTAAAAAAATTAATGAATGGTACCTAGTTAAATTATCCTGCATTCTTAGAGTGCAAGGTATTGAAACAAAGAAAGAAAAAAGCTAGTCCCTTTGAATTTTCTAACGTGCAGTATACCTTTTCTTTTTTCTGAGTTAAAGTGATAGATGAAAAGAACAGTTACCTGACTAGATGAGTGACCCTTGTCCACATTTACTCTCCCCAAGTTACTTAAATTAGTAACATCACAAAAAGGTAAAAAAAAAAGAAAAAGGAAACACAGATAAGATACACGTATAAAGATACTGCATAGGTCATTAGTGCCTTCAGGCATCACATACAGTACAGTATAGCACATGTTCCCAACATTACCTCAATCTCCCAAAGTGTTCTCATGGAATTAAAATTAAACCCGAAGGGACCTCTCTAAAGTGAGGATGTTTCGACTAGTTAGAATAATCAAACATGTGTGTGTTTTTATGGATATATAGTATCAGCATTGTTTGCAAGTAACGTCAATACGGGCACATCGTAGCATCATCATGGTAGTGTTAGCTATGCGAGACTGCAGAGTAGAAACAGAACTGGTGTAGTGCTAATCTAAGAGTTGAAGGAACAAGACACTACTGTGTCAACTGGTGTAGTTCAATCTGAAGAAATAAAAAGGATTTACACAAACTACAACAATAATAACTATGCCTCAATCCCAAACAAGTTAGGATCGGCTCCATGAATCATCACAGCACTATCAATGTCGCTCTATGTAAGCTCATCTCAAATACAAAACAAACTAAAAGGTATCACAAGTTCTGTATTTTCTACTGACATTCAAATCTTCACAGAACAACAAGATCCCCAGAAAACATAGGGGTCTAGATGTACTAACATGGCTAAAACATATTCCCAACATATCTATCAAGTACATTCAAGAAAAAGACAAGTTGAGGATCAAAGAAATGAGGGCTAGGATTATGGAAGCAATTGGTTGCGGGGTATTTGAAGTGTTTAAAAACAGAAACCTCAAGAGGCTATGTTATCTTCACCTGACTAAAAGACCAAATCAACATTTACTAGCATCGGTAAAGTCTAAATCACAATCAAGAAAGCATGTCATGACTAATACATTTATATAAGCGGAGAACAAACAGATTCTGTTAGCAGTAAACAACGACGACAACAATGAGTAGTTACAAAACATTTTTATTCATACAAAACAGAAGTAATGTATGTAGTCATAAAACATTTGTATTTATCAAACTTTGACAGGTAATATTAGCTTGGTAAGAAACCAAAATTTGGGGAGCCACAAGGATGGGCTACAACCCTTCTAGTTAAGTTTCTTATCCTTCTTTTTTTGAGATTATACTCCACTATTACATAAACAAATTCAGAACTATATAAAGCAAAATTCGCAGTTTGCGACCGTTAACCACTAAGACCATGAGAAAGGAAAGACAGTTCACACAAGTAGCAATACATGATCTGATCATCCATGGCTGCACAAAGATGCACAAAAAAACAGCTCTTAGTAAACAGATGACCAGGGTGTCTAGTTGTTAACCAGTGCGACGGTTTCATCAATCATGGGCTTAGTAGCTACAGCAGTGCGATTCCGGCATCCTATGTAGCAATGAACAAGCCGGTGTCAAAAACTTCATCACGGCTGTTTGGCTTAATAGTGCTTTCAGAATGATTATTGACTTTCTTCTCCATCTCCTCATCAATTAAAATCGCCTCAGAACGACAATCCAAGCTGCAAAAAGCTTTCTCACCTCTGCAAAACACAATACAAATTTTCACTATCGAAATCATCAAGTCATTAGAACTGTTAGAATTGCAGTGAATATGAACAGACCTGTACATGTAAATATCTTTTCCATCCAACTTCTTCTTGCAAGAGGAACAGAAGCGCAAAAAATCGCTTGAAGGAAATGAAGTGAGGACCTCTAAGCTGTCCGTCACCTCAGGCAGCACGGTTTTCACATTAGAATTCTTACAAAAATTGGGTAACTCATTGTTGTGACATTCTAAAATGCAGTCACAAAAGATATGAGTTACTTTGGCATTGGGTCCACGGGTTCTCACACAGGTATAGTCCTCAGAAAGTTCAATGTCACTAGCTGAAATAGAACCAACTAAGCTAGTGTTAGAGCCAACAGGTGTTGGTATAGGACTCAATTTCGCACCACCTGCAGGATTGCCCAACTTTGAGCAACCTCTAACACATGTAGTATGTGAAACCACTCGATTTATTGCATTTTCAGAACCAAAAGCCACAGTACGGTTCGCCAAGCTTGCGAAACGTGAGCTAGACCTTCCAGAGTCTAGAGAACAAGAACGAAAATTTCTGGATAACTCATGCTCCGACAGGGCATCTCCAATTCCAAAGACAACATCAGAACTTCCCTTTTGAAGATTGGAGCTTTTGGACAAAGTATGAGGGAAAATCGAGATATTCTTAGGGAGTGACTTGGGTTCCGCAAGAGAATCATCAACACAGCTCTGAAAATCATGTGTTTTGATCCTCATTTGTGTGCCAAAAAGAATATTTTTACTATCGGATGATCGAAAAACTTTCCCCGATTGTTTCATTTCATCATCAAGAGAATCTACAATGCCAAGGCCTACTTTAGTACAACCCCATGTCTTGTTAGCCCCAGCACCCTCACTAGTTGATGACCTAAAGGGGTTTCCCAAATTTGAAAAGACCCTAAAATCCAGTGGAGAAGTAGGACTTCTCACTGAATCAGATTCTGAACCCTTAGGATTAAGCCCAACAAACACACCAGGAACATTAAAAAAGGAGTTACTTTTATGTTTCCTAACCAAAACATCAGATTGAAAATAAGAATCTGAGATACCATCAGACATCAAATGCCCCATTGTTTGAACTTTCTGGTGTGATCTGGTCCTCTTCTTCAACATTATCCTTAAACCCTCAGCCCTAAAAGTCCACCAACACCTGCATCAAGATCCAACATTTTTTGCCTTAGTACTAAATAAATCATCAAGAATGTCAAGTTTATAAAAAGAAACCCCAAATGAGAAATCCATCAAATCATCTAAAGAACAACTACATTAAAGCTTGCATTTTTAAAGGGGTAAGAAGGAAGATGATAAATGCACAAAAAACAATTCAAGAATCCATAAAACCCAAGATTATTAAAGGGGAAAAACTTTTTCTCAAGAAAAATAAATAGTTAGAAATAACAAAAAATAGTCAAAATCAATGAACACAAAGAGAGTCAACAAGAGAAAGACCTGCAAATGTAGATTACGGCCAGAACAAAAAGTTTGAATTTTTTTTTAAAAAATAAACCACCATTGACATCTCCAAGAAAAATGATTAAACCCCCATTTTCAAGATTTCAACTTTGGGTCATGCATCACACAAGAATCTTGAAAATCAAAAATCAAAAATCAAAGATGGGGTTTCATTTTGTTGATGGATTTTCAATTATTTTTTAAAAAAAAAAAACTTTTTTCCTTTCAAGGGACTCACAAAGAGGGAAAACCACCTGGTAGATTAGTTCCAGAAGCTTCAAAGATGGGAGAATTTAGTTTGTGCGAGAAGAAGTATAAATGCAAAGAGAAGAACTCTTTCCCTTTATCTCTCACAGTAGTGTGTGTGTGTGTGTGTGGCTTCTTCAGTACATCTTTTTCTCTCTCTCTCTCACAATTTGCATCAAAATCAGTAAATAGTGAGAGCTTCTCAAATACTCTTTCAGTTTCTCTCTCTGTGTAGAAAATACAGAGTAGAAAACAAAATACATGTATAAATACAAAGGATAATAAATGATGTAGATAATTATGTAGGCTTTTTTGTTTGACTTTTATTTGAATTTTTTTGTTTTTTGGAAAAAAATAATAATTAAGCCATTAAGATGGTCCATAAAAAAGTAAAAAGAAGTAACATGATAGATAAGCAAGTATTAATTGGTAAGAAATTATTTGTAATGGGTGTTTATATTAAATTATCACTAGAGTAATAAATACCTCAAATGTTTTATATAAACAAACTATTACTTAATTATAAATAATTACCTTATTTAATCATGATAAATTGATAAAGTTTAATGAACAATTCTTCGTCAAATTTATTTTTCATTATTCTGGAGGTAAAAAGATATTTGAAAAGAGCTTGTCAAACTAATTAACGTCTTGGATTAATATCCAGACATCTATGATTTGTTTGGTTGGAAACAAGTTATTCAAAAATTATAATAATCGTGATTTTTTTATAAAAAAAACATGTCAAATTAATCATAGTCTATGATTAATATTAAGACATTTATGATTTTTTTGGTTAAGAATAAACTATTCGAATACTATATGATCGAAATGTTTAAAAAGAATATGTCAAATTAATTATAGTATTAACTTTCAGACATTTATAATTCATTTGGTTGAGAACAAATTATTTGAACATTATAATGATCGAGATATTTTAGAAGAACTTGTTTAATTAATTGTATATCTTAAAAGAACATATCAAATTAATTGTAGTCTTCGCTTAATATCAAGACATTTATAGTTCATTTGGTTGACAACAAATTATTTGAAGATTATAATTATGATTGGAATATTTTTTTAAATTTCAAATTAATTATTTATATTTTTTTTATTAATATCAAGACACTTATAATTTATTTGGTTGGAAATAAATTATTTGATGATTATAATAATTGAGATTTTTTAGAAGAATATATTAAACTAATTGTAATCTTTGGTTAATATAAAGACACTTGTGATTCATTTGACTAGAACAAGCTATTCAAAGATTATAACATTGAAGAATTTTAGAAGATAAAATCAAATTAATTGTAGACGTCGGTTATGGTTCATTTATTTGGGAACAAGTTATCCAAAGATTGTAATAGTGAAGATATTTTAGAAGAATATATCAAATTAATTGTAGTCTTTGATTAATATCAAGACATTCATGATAAGTTAAGTTAAAAACAATCATCGATGGGATGCAGTGGATGTGGTTGCTCCTCCCTTAATTGGAGATCTTAGGTTCGAGTCATGAGTATGAAAAAATCTTTAGTATGAAGTGCTTTCTCCCGAATGGAGTTGTATGCACCACAAATTTAAAATAGTCGACTCCAATTTTAATATCGTAACACTGAATAAAAAAAATTAACTTAAAAACAGTTATCTAAATATTATAGTGATTGCATTACAATATATAATTAAATAATGATGAAATAAATTAAGTGAAAATAATATAATTTAATTAAGTAGGATATGTATTGTTTGAGACTATAAATCAAATATATTTTTAATACTATTTATAATTGCTCATAAAAAAAGTAAGGTGAGCAATTATATTGGGGTGATTTTTCCAAAAGTAAATTAGTAACGTAAGATAATCAATTCGCAACTATATTATATTTATAGCATAAAAAATCTTTATATTATCAAGTATATTATTTTTAAAACTGATAGAAATATAGCTCCAATGCTCCATGTACAACAAGTTTTTTCAATGTATCCACCAGACTCTTTCCACCAAATTTATTCTTCATAATTTTGAGGGATAAAAGGATATAAAAAAACAAAATGTCAATTATTATTATTTTTGGTCAATATTGTCAAAATAGAAGAGGAAGAAGAAGAAACGAGAGAACAATAGCTGAAATAATTTCATGTATTTTCTTCACTAATTTTTTTCGAGGTGTGTAAGTGTAATGATCCTCCTAGTCTTTTTGTATATTTTTGAATAATAATTTTTTTATTTACGAAACATAAAAATAAATAAGATCTCACTTATTCTCCTAAACAACATTTTTCAAAAAAAATAATCATATAAAATATTTTAAAATATTTTTTCTTCATATCATACCATTTATTTCTTCAGCAAAATTCGAAGTTCATTTTTACCTAATATCACAAGTCCAACAAAAAGAACTTCATAAACTTTTCCACAACACAAGTATGTCACATATTGGTTGTTTATTTTCTATTTCGATATTTTAATGAAATATTAATTGAGACGATTTCAGAATTTGAAATTTATAATCTCAAATTTTAAAAATAAAAACAAACTGTCCAAGGTAATTCGAACCATGTTAGAGAGGCTATTTGACTTAGAAACTTTTAATTCTGCCACTAACACTTGCTTTGTTAATAGGTTCCAACAATTTATTTTTTTATATTCACTAATTTTTTTTAATATAAATATATAATATAGTGTCCACGCAAAAGTCACTGAGTTCCCGAAAACCGTCACCCGGGTATGAATTGTATTTTTTACAAAAACAACATTGATGAAAATATAAAAAGAATTTTTGATAAATTATTTTTTATAAAGCATTCTTTAACTACATCATTTGTTATTGTCACATCTTCACTGAGCTCGCCATATTTTAAGATAACAACAACAATATTTAACTTTTTGGCCCATTAAAAATGGGAAACAACGCATATAACGTTTTTTTGTGTTTTAATTAACTAAAAATAGAAGCATTTCATTTAATTACGAAACATAGTGAGATTTTAATTTCAAAATATAGTAAAAATAGTATTTGTGTGTCTAATAAGTGAATAAGTGTATTCATGCATATACAATATTTCTATCTGTATGGAAATACAAGATTAACTTACATTCACTTGTTTATCATTATATTTCATTGTATGACATTTGTATTTTATTAAATACATACATATCGTCATCAGAAACCATCACTAAGTTTTCAAAAATTATTGCAAGATGACATATTCATTATAGAGCTGAATTTATTTTTACAAGCAAAATTCAAATTTAAAAGATAGCACAAAAAAGTTTATTTGTGCAAATTACTGTTTAGTATTTGTAATTCACATTTAAATTTACGTCTAGTAAATCCGATTGGCCGAACTAATTAACGACAATGACAATACCTTCTTTTTTAACACCATTTTCTATATAAATTATTTTTTGAAATAAAATGGAGGGAGTTATATAAATATAAACAAATAAATAAAATAAAGTAGTGGTACTCATCAAGTATATATAGTACCAAAAATTATTCTTGGTAGTACATAGTGAGTAGTACTTTATTCAATTGCATGTGAGTTTTCGTAATTTGGTGCCTCTATTAAAAACAAAAATCATTATACAAAAGAAAAAATAAAAAGGAAAATAAAATCATTATAGATTTTGAAAAGGGCAACCTTTTTTCAGAGTTTCAGTTACTATTATTTTTTGTTTGGAAGTGATGATGATTCATCACTATACGACAAATTTAAATACCTTTATAGGGTCCCCCTTGTAATTTTTAAATTTTTTTTCCTATTTTATTTTATTAATTAAAATATCAGTTGTGAACTTTTTAAGAAAATTGTGAATAAATAAATTAAAGAACTATGTCACCTTTCGGTGGCTCCCTGAACAAGGTACAAGCTAGAACTCTTTTGTGATGACCGTTACTTTTGAAAAAATATAATTTAATTTGTTTGAAAAAAATATATTTTAATTTATTATTTTATTGACGTCAAAACATGACATGAGCAAACAAGTCTAGTGTTTGAATGTCTCTAGCTTATTTGATCATGACGATAAAAAGTGTATCAAAGAAAATCGCTTGATACATGTAATGAATGGTGCGGTTATAATTTAAAGAGGTAGATCTAAAATAAAGATGGATCTACGTTTAGGTGGGATGGATCTAGGAGGAACCTCTTTGATAAAAAAAGTACAATATAAAGTAATTTTTAGCATGTATAAAACGATTGATTTAAAATATTTCGGAAATATTAAGAAATAACTGTATTGAATTGTACTTAACCACTTTAATTTGTTGAATAGATGTTGGTTGAATTGTACACATCATTTTGCAAAATGTGTTTTACTTAACATGTCCAATAATTGTGTGTTAGATATTATGGATCATGATCTATCAAAGTGATGTATAATGTGTTGGATATTCCACTTAGTACGTATGTCGATTGATCATGTTGTTCATACTCAATATTCAACTTAATTATGCTCTCATTTTAAAAAAATTAAAATCATTTGTAAACCCAAGTGGCACATAAATTGTAAAATTCAAAGTTATGTATTCTTTAGGAATTTATTCTTATAAATTTAGTTAAATAGGAATAAAAATTAAATAGCGGCGTGAAATCAAGGGGGATATTGCCCTTTGATTATGGATGCATATGAACTCGTAATTAATATGGAATATAAATATATACATAATCAATATTGATATCTTTAAAGTTGAATGCATAAATTTAAATTTCAAATTTGTATATCGCTGAAATAGTTCTACTTAGTGCAAATCTCCCATAATCGATGACTAATAAGCCTAATGCGATAGAATATCATGTCACTATCAAATCAAACCTCAAATTGCGCTGAATTGCTTAATTGTGTACAAATAATAGGTCAAAATATACAAATCAATGTCAAAACATACGTGAAATAAGGAAAACATTTTCTAAAAAAATTATACAAAAATCAATTCTTACTCGATCTACCTCTAGATTGTATTTATACGTTTGTTTTATAATATAAGTAATAATTGTGAAGATGGCCTTGCAATTCATGGTGATGCAGACAACTTTGGAATTATATACAACAATTTACTTTATCAACATTGTGACAGAATAAGACATGTTCCTTGGGAGATCCAACCTTACCGCAATTAGATTCATCTGAACCTAGTATTTTTTATGTTAAATAATAAATTTATTCATAAAAAATTACTAACAATAATAACAAATGATAGATATGAGCTTAAAACTTTAAAAACATAATAAGCTCAATGCTAAGAATTGAGAGAAAAAAATAAAATAATTAAATTTATTAAATTTAAATTATGGATCTGTTTACGACTGAAATAGACATATTTATCGACTACCAAGATGTTGCATCTCCATTTCTATCAACTTGTACGTAAAAAAACAAAAAAGAATCTGCATTGGATGTATTTATCAAGAAATATTCTCATGGAGAAGCTAATTTAGTAGACGTACGTAGAGATTAAATTAACTAATGTGAGTTTTAAGAACATCTAATGAATTATTAAGATGCAATATGTATACTCTATATATAGTGCCAAATATTAATTCAAGAACCTAAATCGACTCTAAATAAATATATTAATCTACTGTTACGAATAAAGTCATGTTTTACTTGCGTAAAAAAATTAAATGAAATTTAAATTTGATTTTTCCTTAAAAAATAACTTTTGTCTAAGACATTTTTGTTAGAAAAAAGTATAAATTGGATTACTCTGTGTCTCCTTTTAAGTAAATTCCAAAAATCAATTTTGTGGTTTCCTTATAATTAATTGTCATTGTCAAGCATAACTTATTAAAAAAACATTTATATAATTAATATAATCCATTTTCTATTTAATTAATATAGTATTGTAAGTGTTAATGTTTATTTTTATTTGTCCCTTGACATTGTCAAACAGGCCGGTCACTTTAAGTAGTTTATATATTACTTAATTATATAAATTATCTTTAATTGTAATGCTCAACTAAAAGACAACCTATTGAAGAAGAAACAACAAAACATCATCATTTGTAATATTATTTTTATATTTCACATTTTCATTTAAAAGAATAATTCGATATATGTGTCATAATACTCAACATAACTAAAATAAGACTCATTATTTTAAACTAAAGTATGTACATAAACAAAGAAAACGAGAGTGACTGATAATAGTTATGTTGACTGGTGGGATGAATAAATCTTTTCATTAATAAATAAAGGCCTTAAATTCGAACTAAAAATATGAAATTTTTTTAGAAAAAGCATTTTCTTTCTTAAATAAAATTTATATAGAGAAAATCTGATTCTAATCATAGTAAATACTAATAGGAAACAAAGAAAAAGTTAAAAGGACAAGAGTGGCTCCCATTTATTTTATTTAATTAATTAAAGTAACTATATTTTTTCCTTGACACCACATTAAATAAATATAATAAAATCGTATATAAGATTACGTAAATTTAGAAGATGTGCAACCTACCTAGGAAACACAATTGTCAAAGCATGTTTTGTTTGTATATTTTTTCTATATCATATAATAATTATTATATGTTAAACTTGACATTATCATGCCGGTCGTAATTATTTTAATAATCTTATCAAATTGTCAATATAATTGGAGTTTATACAGTAATCTCATCAATTGTTCATCACGTGGCATATGGTCATGCACATTCACCATTTATTATTTTTATAAGGGAAAAAAAATAAAAAATGCCCTTAAACTATGCGAAAGAAACAAAAATGTCCACCGTTTGTAGTTTGATCCAAAAATGTCCTTTCCGTAAATACTTTGATCCAAAAATGCCCTTATTGTTATTTTGGGTAAAAAATGCTCATTTTTTTCAAATAAATATATTATTTATTTTCTTTTCAACATATTCTATTTCTAATAATATTTTTTAAATTAACAAATGTTTATCTTACTTCAATTCAAGAAAAAATTAAAAATGAAAATATTTCTTATTTTATTATAATTATATTTTATCGTTATATAAATATAAATTAATGATGAATATACTATGATCTTATATATATGACATATATTA